>KK118453.1:237319-248621 GCA_000611955.2 Stegodyphus mimosarum
AAAAAAAAAAAAAAAAAAAAAAAAAAAAAAAAATTATTTCTTCTCGAAAATGAAGAGAAGAAAATTTAAAATGTCGTTCCACAAATGCAAAGAAACTTTCAGTATGGAGTTTTTGATCATCGCAACAAAAACTCTTGCAACAGAAAATTAAAGATAAGAAGAAAGGGGAGCATGTTAAAATCAACTCAATGTACTATCAAGAGAAAGTTTTATGCCTGATATTTACACATGAAATTTCACTTCTTTATACTTTCAAAACATGAAACTTCATTGAGACAAGAAATAAGTCATACTTTGAATAGTACCACTGCATTCCTGGGAAAAAAATGAAGACCGATACAGGTATTGCATATATACCTTTTCAACGTATTCCTGCCAAGTTCCCTGATGTTTTACCTACAGACTACTGTGCCTTTGGTTTCGTAAAAAGATCTGTTTCTAAGTGAAAACCCAGCAAGATTTATGGAAAGTAGTTAAAGAGGAATGGAAATCAATACTTATGGAAATTTTACGAAAAGCCTTTCCTTAATCATGGAAATCATGATGCAGACTTAATATCCAGCAAAAAGGCTATCAGATTGAACATTTCAATTATAAACATTAAATAAGCAGTCTCAAAATTCTTCTAAAAATGTTTTCATTTCTACTTCTCTGCATCTTGAATCTCACTTGCTCTTATTGTGTACTGATTACTCCCTAGGATGAAATCATTCAGTGGTACTTACTGTCTGTGTGGTCTGCTACAGCTTGCAAATCATCGCTGCTGTTAAGTCTGTACTCCCTCATATAATGATTTACAGAACCATTAACAGCATTATGATATCCCTGTTTTCTTTAAAGTCTTTACTCTTTTTTGAATTATTTCATAAATCAAAACCCATGCACCCAAAATCCATGAACAAATCAATCAGTATGAAGAAAACAACCATTATGCATAGAAATTCATTTTAAAATTTAGGGAAGCTTACTTTCTGAATGCTTAAATGAATATTTACACATTTTTTCAGACTATTTGTACTCAAAAAGCTAAGGAGAGAAATATGCAAGTGAATATGGTAATAAATTTCCCATTACATAAAATTTTGTTTTACAAATCATATTTTGACAAATGATTTATACACAAACATAAAATAACCTGTACAGAGTACAGATTAATGAATACCTGGGCAAGATGCAACCCTCCTAATTTCAGGTTCTTTAGATTTTTGGTGACAGGAAGGAGTTAATGTGCTTTCTGATCTTTCTAGCCTCCCCCTCAACATCATGTAAGATTCATCTTCATTACAAAGTCCTTCTTCATGACCATTGCACAGTCCTTCTGCTGACACAGAGAGGCGAGGTCTTTCAACACTTCCAATCCTTGGTATATTTTCACAATGTGTGGGACTACAATAACCAGCTGAAGGAGAAATTGATGCACTAGGGGAATGCCTATATGTAGATTTAGTCATATGGGTGTTTTGGCCTGGGAGAGAAACGAAAAGTTAGTCGACTAAAATTAAAATACAGGAAAAATGGCAAGGTCTGAACTTTATTGCATCTAAGTTAAATTGTACGATTTTATAATGAGCCCAAAGGGGCGTTTTTGTAACGTTTTGTGTTTTAACTTTATTAAATATCATGTTCTTTGTACTTCATCCATAAAACTCAATCCAATGGCAATACTTCAAAATATTTAGAAGAGCATATCGTTAGAATTTCCGATACACAGTCTCGCGTGCTGGAGATAAAAATGTTTCCCCCCCTGTACAGTGTTGCCATTGTTCACTTTGAAATCATTGAGTTTCTTAACCCAAAACCAATAAAAGTGTTACAAAATATGAAATAGATAATAAAACAAATTCAAAATTTGGGATTCCAGATGGCCATAGTCAGGTGGAGACGTATGTTTTTCAAAATTTGATGGCTCTAGATACCGTTGCTTTACCACAATGCAAGAAACATACATACAATTATGCAGATTTTTCATTATTTAATTTCTTTAATATAATATAGAGCAATAATATTTGGTGGCAACAACTTCAAAAGTGATTCGCCATTTATAGTGAATCAATGCAAAATGCCAAATCGAAATTAATAGCCTTTTCAGCTTAATGCTCCTTTGTGCTAAAAAGCTTCTTTACTGAATATGCAAAAGAATTTTCACATATTTCCCATACTTAAATTAAAAGAAATTAAAACCAGTATCCCTATGCTCATGACAAAAGTATTAAAAAAACATATTAAAAGACTATGATAATTAATTATACTAAAACTTATTGCTGATGAGTTCAAGAATTTCACATTAAATATATATATATATATGTAAAATATAAAAAAAATATGATGGCTTTGCTCTACGCGAACAGCAACCTCTAATTAACTTTCCGCGATTTCAAGATCTTTCCCTTAGTCCAGTACTTTCCAGAACTCTCTTGCCTGTTATGTAACCACTACTATAAATAGCTCAACGTGCCATTTTTCGTCAGATCGCTTTTTGCTATTCCCTGGTATAGAAATGCTTTGTTGTGTCTCTTCGTCTTTCCTTTGTTAAAAAATATCTATGATGCCGAAGTTCTAAATTTATTTCTATTACTATTTAAATTATTATCAAATATGTGACCTTCATGTAAAGTAAAAAGAGTTGTCATTTTAATCAAATAAAGACGTGGACTTGTTAAAGTGAAATTCGTCTGTCATCAGTCTGCAGCCTTTCCATTCACTACGAAAACATACAGACTCTTGGATACGGATAATTAATTAGTCGGTAGGATAAGTTGTGTGGGAAAAAACTCCTCTGGATTTCAACATTAACTCCATCGCAATGCAAAAATAGATCAAAGTCAAGCTCTGAAATAGTGTGTCGATCATCTACAGACAGATTCGCTTTTGCTCCTGCGCTTTGCACTCTGACGCTTCAAAAACTTTGGTGTGTTATGCTTACAAGATCAAAAGCCATGTCAACAAATACAGAGGAAGCAATTACGATCAATATCGCTAAGTTTCAATTTCCCATTTTTGATGGCTCTAAGAGTAATATACCTGTGGATAATTATATTTTACTATTTCAAAGAAAATGTGACACTAAAGTATTGGAGATAAGGACAAACCGTTAATATTCTCGGAGTGCCTGTGTGGAGAGGCACTTGCATACTTCTTTCGCGAATGTTTAGACAAGGACTGGAAAATAGTAAAAGAAAACTTCAGTACATACTTTTCCACAGCTGAGGCAGTGACATTTAATGACTTTGTGAAATACGAAAAATTTAATAATATTGATCTCTATTTCAAAACCAAATTACGATACGGATCCAGTTTAAAATTAAGTGACTCCATCAAAGTTGAAGCCCTCAACCAGGGTCTTCCAGAAACCCAGTGCATGCTATTAACTATACAGAAAATAAAGACACCAAAAGAATGGATCGAAATAGCTCAAAAACTTTTCCGAATTTCAGTGGCACTGGAGGAAGTACCAAGTGCAAGTGGTGATCACGCATTTGTTACTCCCTTTCAAAATTTAAGGCAAAACCCACCTAGATATTCTGCAAGGTCATTTAAACCAAGGTTTTACGAACCAAGATATAAGTCTCCCAGACCGTAACTTTAGCCTATACAAACTAAATGAAAATGTTACGGAGAAATTAGCATTTACCATAAATTTTGAACTTTATGAATTTAGTAGATTACCTTTTGGTTGGAAAAATTCTCCAGCTGTCTTTCAAAGAGTTCTTAGACAAATTTTAAACAAATATCAGACTCAACTTGCTTTAAATTATTTTGATGATATTATAGTATTTTCTCCAAATTTTGATGAACATTTAAACCATCTTAAAATAACATTTGATATATGTGAGAAAGAAAATACAAAATTAAAACAAATTAAATATAATTTTGCTAAGGAAAAAATAAATTTTCCAGAATTTGAAATTCAAGCAGGTAAATACCAGCCCAGTAATGCAAATATAGAAGTTATTAAGAAATTGCAACCCCCTAAAAATGCTAAAGAATTTCAAAGATTTTTAGGAAGTATAAATGTATACCATAAGTTTATTCAAAATTATGCAAAAATTAGAACCCCTTTAACAAATTTACTTAAGAAAGATACCCCCTATAAGTGGACTGATGAATATCAAATAGCTTTTCAAAAATTGAAAGATGCATTAATTTCTAGACTTATTTTAAATTTGTTTAATCCAAAATACCCATATCAAGAATTTGTTGTTGTCTCTAAAGAAGCTGTCGATGCTGTTTTAAAATAACAATACCCAGATGGCAGTTTACATCCAATTGCTTTTCATTCTAGAAAATTAAGACCTTATGAACAAAATTATGCAATTACTGAGTTGGAATGTTTAGCTATTGTTGATGCAATAGATAAATTTTATTATTATTATTATTTACATGGCAATCATTTTACTGTACACACTGATCATGCTGCTTTAGTTTGTCTTAAAAATAATAAGCTGCTTTAGTTTGTCTTAAAAATAATAAACACCCAACCGGTCGCTTATTTAGATGGTCTTTAAAATTATATACGTATGATTCTGATATTAAATATAAGAAAGGTGACAAATCTGTCACAGATACCTTTAAAACATTGATGTTCTCTTAGTAAGACTTTGACAAATTGCTTCATCAAGCCTAAACTGATATGCAGAGGGAGGAAGTAAACTTTATTCAGATCTATGAGTATGTTTTGGAGCAGATTTTTAGTTCCATGTTCTAACAAAACCCACTTTGGCCAATCTTTCTTGATCCAATGGTTTTCTCTGTCTCAGTTATCCCATTCACACAAAAACACATGTAAACTTTGTGTACTTTCTTTGCTGTCAAAGAGCATCAACATTATTTTGAGATCACCTTACGTAATCCACTTATGATCGTCGCATTTAACTTTATTGAGAAAGAATTCCAAATCTTCATAACACTTTTTTAAGTGAACAGGATAATTATGCATATGTTTTCCCATTATAAAGAAGGACAACTTTGAGGCTTCTTTTAGACAGATCTATGAGCAATCCCCAGTTGGTACTTTTGCACAAAATGTAAAATTCATTCAAAAGTCCATGTACATCAATGCAAAATATAAAATTTCATTTTTCTTTAAAATGTGGAAGATAATATTTTCCCCTGTACCTGAAGCAGAAAACTGAAGAGGCAGCTGTGAATAGGCTCTTCATTTTAAGCCTTAAATCAAGCAATTCTGAAGTTTCTTTGACCAGATGCAAGTCTCGAACCAAATTTAGTTCAGGTTGCGGAAAAAAAAAAAAAGTTAAAAGTCCTTAAAGTTATCTTCATTTGAATCACTTTCAGAACTGTCTATTTCAGTCAGAATTATCACTGGTATGCCAGGACCATGAGGAGCTGGGTATGAAGTAGATGCCACATTTGTAGAGATGATTCTTTTTTTATTCTTCATACTGAAACAGTGAACACCAGTTGAACAAAAGCAGTAATCATTGCTATGATTTCAAAGCTCTCGCCAACATCACTGGAACTCCAAACCTGAACATTTCTTGTTCACTCTTTGGCCACCATTTAAGTCCTTCAGTGCATGTGCAGCAAATGTAAAGGGCACCCAAATTTTGTTTTGATCTCCTATTTTCACTCTGAAATACATATGATATGTTCCTCAAACACATCTTGTTATATTTCTTTTTTGCCTTTCCACGATTAACTAGCCACAAATATAATAAAAAGAAACTACATACTTTTTACAGCCTTTTGAAGCCATTTAGAGAATGGAAAATCTGCCTTATAGCCGAAAAATATATTTTTCATGGGGGGGGGGACACTAGATCATTAAGGACAAAAGAAAACACAATTTATGCATGAAAACAATCTACAGACAGTACTGCGAGTTGTGTGGTATAAATGAGTGGTGCAAACTACTGCCAATGAACATGTTACAACTTGACACAACAAATCAAATCTCAGTTACTCCTACTTTCTGCCAAACTATTGACTGAACACATGCACTAAGTAATAGAGAGCCAACTCTCTCACTGTCTATTCATCTTCAACTCAATTTTTGTAGATTCCTTTAGGAACATTTAAAGGTATGAAGGAAGAAGTGCGAGGGTTTCAAAAGCCCAATGTATCTCTTAAAAATTAATGGAAATACATGAAAATATCATAAAATATAAAATTAAGCTCATTTTATAGTAGCATATTATATTCAATACTCCTGACCGAAATTTTCATTAGTAAACCAAAGTGATTAATGGACCCCCCTCCTCCCATCAGATTCCTCAACTTTGTGCTATAAGAATGCTTAGTATAACTCTAACTCCCCCAAAAAGAATAAATGATACAAAAAAAAAAAAAAAACGCCTATTTTAAAAGTTCTGTTTCTGCAATTTTCTGACTTTTTAATAATTTTCAAATTTGGTACTTGCAAAATATCTTGACGTGATGATAAAGAATGATCATTTTTGGATTCAGCGCTAAAAAATGCATAAGAATCAGTTATCAAAAGGTAAGAAACATATGCATCACAGATTTGTGTTACTGCTTACGAGATTTATTTAATTTACTTAAATATTATTGATATATTATTTAAAAGATTATACATGTTATAATAATGAAAAATGCTATTAAAACTGACAAATGAAGTGAATTATGTATGATTAAAACATTTAATATAATTTTCAGTGATGTGAGAGAATACAAGTAAAATTAACTATTTTAATTCTTCCTAACTTACCACAATTGTCATCTGAGCTTCCATTACACCTGCTGTCATTGTCTAATTGTTCACCTTCTATATTATCTCCATCACCAACAACACGATCCTATTTTAGCACAGAAAATTAAAAATCTTCAATTGCAATTTTTATAATTTTTATTACATTTATTAAAAATATACTTGTAATAAAAAAGGTTTTAAGGCATAATTCATCAGATGCAGCCTTAGCATCAAACTGTGAGTATTAGAGAAATGACATTCTTTTTTAGTCTCTTAATTCTATCAGGCCACACTATAATCACACTGCACTACACCTGTACAGTATCTGAACAAAACACCGTTTCCCCATTGAATGTATTTTATTCTTATTTGAAACCAGAAGATTTTATTTCCCAAATTTTACTTCTAGAAAATATATCTCTTTCAAAACAGCAGTACTTTCAAGAATGTGCATTATTGTAAATAAAAATAATCCCTTCTCTTACACTTTTTTTGGGGGGTTTTAAATCATGTAGTACACATCTTTTACTGATAAAACCGACATGAGAGAGAAATTTTGCATTAGATTACACATATACACATTTATAAATGTTTGTTTAAGCATTCTCTATCTTACTCACAATGTTTTGATAATTCTCTCTATATGCATATGTATGTCTAAGGAACTTTCTATCAGGAGCATTTTTCATATCCTGATAAAGTCCTTGCTGCTAATTAAAAAAGTCAATAAATGATGTTGGCAAAAGTTGCATAACGTTGTTTTGATGATTTTTAATACTGTTAATAAATGTACGACTTTTTTTAAATTCATAAAAAGGGGTAATATGAATGAATGAAACAAATGATTGAATATACCCATCGGCAACTTAAAAACATACAATATACCAACATTTTAATCAACATATGTTAAACATCAAATACATATGATGAATAAAATGTACGTTTGAATAAGAAAATTGAATAAATTTTATAAATGCAACACACACAGACATTTAAAAACTGTATGGTTAAATAAATACAGAGCATGATTAAAGTAAACATATACACTCACTTCCAAAAGTTAAGCAGAGAGGAAAATGCTAATTTCCGGAAGTCAATTAGAATTGAAGAGGATGCAATTCGCTGCAGAAGTAGATGGAAGTATGCAAATATGTTAAATAACAGCCAATCGCACTTTCATGTCAAGAAATATGCAAAAAAGGCAGTGTTATAAGAAGCCAGCTTTATGAAGGGTTACAGAAATTGATTGTAAGTGCTGATAGAAGGTGTTTAAAACTTTCACACAATTTGTTTTCAAGACATACATGTTTCTATGACTTCCAAAAGACGAATGGAAGATTCCGAGCGCTGGCGTGCTGTGGGGTGCATTGAAGCAGGGCAGTCGATCTGTGATGTTCCTCTTTTCTTCGTTCATCATTCTGTAATTTCACGTTTATGGAAACAATTCCAAACCACACAGACAGTTTGTCCGAAGGCCTGTAGCCAGTTACCCAAGAGTTACAACCCCCGCGGAAGCTCGATATATTGCTATTGTAGCCAAGCGGAATCGCAGAGCGACCTCCACACGTGTGACATCTATGGTTACAGCACCCATTGGCAAGGCGATATCTACAGCTACTGTATGCCGAAGATTACATATGAGTGGAATGTACGCCCGTGTACCTCGAGTTTGTGTTCCTCTATCCGTCCAATCAAGAGGTGGACGATTACAGTGGTGCCGGGAACATGCCAATTGGAATGTGTCTAACTGGGGCAATGTCATGTTTACTGATGAGTCAAGATTTGCTCTGGAGCCAGATTACAAGCATATAAGGATATGGCATGAATCACGAACAACTGTCCGGTATCGAGATGAAGTTCTAGAACCCATTGTGAGATTGTATGCTGCAGCAGTTGGTCCTACTTTTGTTTTATGGACGACAATGCACGTCCCCATAGAGTTGACATCGTCGATGACTACCTGGAGAGTGAAGGGATTGCGCATATGGCGTGGTCAGCATATTCGCCCGACCTTAATCCCATTGAAAATCTTTGGGATGTTCTCAGCCGTGCTATATCTTCACGTTTCCCACCTCCAGCCACTCTTATTGAGCTGGAAACTGCTCTACAAGAAGAATGGCGATTGCTTAATTCTGCGGTGGTTGACCACCTAATTGAAAGCATGGTCACATGGAGTAAACTTCGTATACAGATAAGGGGGAATCACGTACCCTATTAATGGTCTTTTTTTTTTTATTTTACGCTGTTTATTTTCACCTTACACATAATTCTGTTTAAGTCTCCAGTATGTCATTATCTGATAACTTACAAAAATTGAATATTGTTTTCATTTCTGTATATAATTATTGATTTTGTTTTATGCATAAATATATATGCTACTTTCTTGCCGAATTTTGTGTCAATCAAAGTAGTATTTGTTGATTTTTTTGCATTTTACATCTTTGTGCTTAACTTTTGGAACTCAGTGTATTTCACATACTGTTACATGTACAGAAATAGTAATTAAGCATTCGTATAGAAAATATAAAAACAAGAATTACCAGAAAAACTATTTTGTCATTTCTTTACGAAGTACTAACAATGAAAAAATGCTATTATTCAAATACTAGTTAATGTATTGCTATAGTTACATAATTAAAATGCTGTAATTATGAAGATCTCAAAATCACAAAGGAGATCTTTAAAAATATAATTACAATAATGAATTTACATTAACATAAATGTATACTATATTCACTCAAGCAATACCTGATTTAAATTTTCTTCCATTTCTAATTCTTCAAGCTGCTGCATTTGCATTTCCAACAATTCTTGTTGACGTTTCGCTTTCTTACGCATTTTTTTCTTTTTATTTTTTGACATTTTAGTATTTGGATTGGGTCCTCTGAATTCTTTAGGAGCAGTACTAACTATATTTAAATACAAGACAGTAATTATCATGCAATTAAAAAAGCATTCAATTTTTTTAACACAATTTAACACATTATATGCATTTAACACAATATAATTCAGTATTTTAAAATAATGGATTTATTTAAATACAACTATTTAGCATTTAATGATATTTCATAATCTGTAAATTAAAGTAAAACAAAGGAAAACAATTATTGTACACATAAAAATAACTGGAAATGTACATGCAAGTGGCACATTTCCCACTATTTTTGTGTCGCTGTTTGTTTCCTTTTGTCAAACCTACCATCAATATTATTATAAAAATACCATTATAGATTAAATTTTTAATAAAACAGGAAATTTTTTTTAATTACAAAATCTTTGTCTACTGAGATAACTTACACACCAACAGGTGAAGCATATTTTAGCATGAAAAATTTAGTAAAATGAAACCAATAACTATGAGAATTTCCATCATTATTTCTATATCAATAAAAGACTTTTCCATGTGAGTGAACAATTAACCCCTTAACTGCCGCGGAAAACGCACAAGATTCACTCCCCAGTGCCACTGTTTTTTAAACAGGCGCGCACAGTTATGCGACGTATTATGGAAGAATAAGTGCAAGTTTTGTTGTCTAAAACCTATTTACTTACTTAAGAAAAAATGAAAATACAAAATTTAATGTTTAGAGTAACAGTATAATGAAAAAGATGAAAGTATAATAAAAATGATGTTTGTGTAATAAAAAACATCCCCAAAAAATGGAGTTTCCATAAATTTATTTTTAAACCAGGTATCAGGTTTCAGTGTTATACCTTGCAAAATCAGTACACCTAAATGGAAAGTGTGCAGGCAGCATAGGCAAGTTTTTCATATCAAGTCGTACCTAATGTCGAGCATCTTTCGAAAAATAGTCACAACCCTCTTCATCTGATGTAATATCATATTCTGAGATGTCCGATCCTGAAGATGACAGAAAGTAATCATCTATTTCACTGTTGTACGTATTCGTAAAAAAGCACCTACCACAAACAGTAAACGAAAACGGAAGATACACTATAAAAAATACGTTTTACTCAAACAGAAACATGACTAATAACTGGGCAGTCATTACTTGCACCGTTCCAGAAACATCCCCTTCTCAGGGTCTTCCCCCCTTCCCTGAAATAGTATCCTCCTTTGCATACTCTGTCAAGGTCATTGTGATGTTGCAATCCAAAACTTTGCGATTAATTTTACTGGTAGCAGTGCAAAACAAATGATAGCGCCCGGGGCAGTTAACGCATCGGGTGAGCAAGGCGTATAAGGGGTTAAAATGGTGAAAGTAAATAAAGATGCTTTTCAAACCACTTCTAAACACGAATCTAAAATTAAACTTTGAATTTTGGGCATATTACATAAATTATATAAAATACTGAAAAATTTTTAATGTATGCAAAACAACTGTGAATTTCATTCACAAAAATTTTTATATGGCCATAGTGATCAGCTGTGTGTGCTTGCTTAATAGCAAGTACAATAGATTATATCTAGCTCAGACATTATAATTTTCAGCAATCAGCTAAAATTACAAGGTAGGAGAATTCAGTATTTATGACAAATGATGCATAATTTGTACTCTTTAAATCTAAAAAGTTTAAGTTTCTGCAGAAAGTGTAGTTTGGGGAAATAAATTAAGAGAATGAGGTTAGGCTTCAGGAACAAAGTCCTCTTTATAAACACTGCATTACAAAAAA
>KK118453.1:258196-312351 GCA_000611955.2 Stegodyphus mimosarum
TCGCTGTATAAAATTTTCTGACTTTTCCAGATTTTGACTAAAATATTTAAATTCCCTGACTTTTCCCAGTTTTTCAAGAAGGTATCAGGAACACAAAATTTTCCTTCAAACGTTTCATGGAGCATGATTGTTTCAGTAATGCAGGGAAAGTAATAAGTAAGTAATAATTTCAGTAAGGGAAAGGAATAAGGTTGATAGATGTATATCCCCAGACTTTCAACAGCAGGTATGTGACTGGCAGAAATATCAGGGTAAGGTTTTAGAACTTTATGTGTGACTTTTTAAAAGTACATATGGATCTAACTTTTCAGACAGAGAATTTATGGAACTACCTAGGAAAAGCAATTCCATGGAGATATCCTCTTCCTAGAAATGTAAATTCCCTGAAGACCATATTACGAAAGGAGAGGAATTTAATTCCCCAAACTATAGTTAACAACATTACTGCCAGAAAGGAAAGATGCTGTGATACATGTGCACAAATGAAAGAAGATCACATTCAACATTCAGTTTATAAAGCCTTAATTTTTTAAGTTATTCTTCTTTTTCTGAACTTTCCTTGTAACATATTATTACCACTTTTGCAGTTTCAAGCTACAATTTTGTATCATATGCAATGCTCTTAAATTTTTTTCTTCATATTTATGTGTTAGGATGTTATGTATCATTCCACAAAAATTCATAAAATTGTAGTTCATAGTTTGTGAAATCTGTGATTACCTGCATATAAAAATAATTTTGAACATAAATATATATGCCACTGGACTCTCTTTTTACATGGTTTAAAAATAACACACGGATTTAAAAAAATAATAAAAGAACACTATTTTAACAATGCATAATAGTAACAGTACACGTTTTGCAATCTTTTATCTCTGCTGCATGTACTTACTACTCGGCATGCATACAGAGCACTTGGATATACCAGAAAATCATTTTATAACAAAAGAGTACAACGTAGAATCAGTACAATTTCAATATGATTTGACTACTTGAATAGCTCGATACCAAGAGTTATACTCTCAGTGGCTGAATATCAAGAGGACTTACAGTGATCAATAACTGATTTTTTTAAAAACCAGTTAACTCAAAAACATTAAAAGAAATTTTACACAGGCTCTGGCGGATCAACTGTGCATACATGAGAACATCTACTGCCTGATAGTGAATATTTTAAGTATTTTTTATAACGTTATTTTTTTTAAATAAAATTAAGGTACAATAAGCAATAACATATTTTATTTTTTTGATATCCCGAATTACTGGAATGATTTTTATACAAGTAATCCTATCCTACCTTTAGTTTTTATTTTAGAATATTTTCTGTACATGGTATTGCATGGAATAGTATATCCATCATGTCAACAGTGAATACCATATATAAAGCAAGGATGACGAGATGAAAAAATTGATTGCTATCACTGATGATTAGATGAAAAAAAAAAATGGTTGTGTCAGGAAAGAACTGGTGAAACCTGGCACTAAAGATATACATCAAATAATAAAAAAAAAGTGTTAAGTGACAAATGAACTGTGAAAATTTCTAATTCATGGATATGTGAAAAATGCTTAATGAAGTTTTTATTGCAAAGACAATGCCCCAATCATCAATCAATTAATGGACAGCAAAACCTATAGTAGGGATTTAAATCGAGAAAGTACCATCATCGATTGTGAAGAAAGTGATAGAGAGGTTAATGAAAATGGAAAGATTTCATATAAACCGTTTAATGGAAATTTTGACACAGCAATTACAGGCTTTGAATAAAGACATTTTGTAACTGAACGAGAAATAATACCCCTCCATAAAATTAAACAGAAAGCATTAACAAACAGAATAAAATTAAACAATTTATATTGAAAAAAATTTTAATGAAACAAAACTAATGTCAACACTCAGCCTGTTTTTCCTGTAAACATTGGTTTCTTTAAAATCTCCCCCTCCCCCAATGGCGGGCACATGCCTATAATGGCATTGGCCACTCCTAAGGGCAAAAGTGGTGGCCATTTTATTGTGTAGGCACCTAAGAGGCGGCTACCATTACCTCCTATAAAGGGACAGACAATTTTACATTTATGCCTTCTTCAGGCTTTGAACGCGGGCCCTTCAGTATCGTAGTCAGGCTCTCCTAACCACTAGACCATCTGGGCAGGCCTTAAATCTTAAGATCTTAAATGCTTCATTATTTCACAAACAACTTATCATAATTCAATTTTTATAATTTCTACATATAATTTTACTTGATTTAAATTGATGATATCCAGAACCATGTAAATTCTGATGATTAGAATGGATCTTGGACTTTGTAGTGTAGATAATTTTTTTGCAATTAAATCATTCTTAAAAATTTCTACATTTTGCTAAATGATTTGAAATTTTTCTCAAAACGCCTTTCACATTATAATTTTGGACCACATAACTGCAAAGTTAATAATTCAATAAGGGAAGACATACAGTTTACACTAAGTCTAATATTTTGAAAAATACCAAACTTTTACAAAAAAGACAATCCTCTAAAGATGAGAATTAAATCATACCTAAGGAACCAGGTAATCGAATTCCCATTTTTTGCCATTGAGTGGCTTCATATGCTAACTTTCTAACATAACTTTCATCAACTGCAATGAGGATATTTTCTGGTTTAATGTCAGTATGAATAATTTTACACTGGCGATGCAAGTAATCGAGTCCTTCTATTACCTAAAATAAAATAAGACAAAATGTATTAGGAATCTCAGCATGATACATTAGCTTTTATTATGAATTTTTAGTTATTATACCCAGAATTTCATTAAATGTGACATTTAGCATTTATTTATACTGTAGCGTAGATGAAGGGATAGTACAAATGAACAGGCAAGTACTCAAGTCTAAACTCAAGATTTTATTAATTCGAACCGAATGAAGAACTACTTATATACTACCACTGACAAGCACGCTGGAACATTCCGGTCTCAGAATGTTCTGGAAAAACGAAAGAAAACACGTTAATAAGAAAGAAATTTACATAAAAACCGATTATCAGGCATCTTGCCTTTAAGAGGTCTCGAGTCCTGTATCTTCTCCACTAAGCTATAAGGAACTCAGTCAAAAGGAGCAATTTTCGCTACAATATGCATATATTTAAATTACTTAGCTTGCAATATATTTTATACAGATAAAAATCTAAATATATGCAAACAATACAAATAAAATTAAAAAAATTAATTCTATTCTTTTAAGAGGATTTTTCTCACTAGGATACCCATAGTTTAATTTTTACATACTTCCTTACGAAAATCTGTATGCCTTCTACAAAACCAGTATCACATTAGCACACATTTTTTCATACTTACAGGTTCACATCCATAAGTGCTTGGGCAATGAACAGTTCCAGCATATATTCTAACAAATTTTATTTTGCAGTATATTCATGTCAGTTTTTATGGTTGCTATACAAAAATGAAAGAGTTACAGAAGAATAATGCAATTTCTTAGTGAGTGAATAAATCTACATTAAAAAGTAAATACCATACATTCCAGTACATAATGCACATGTTTAATACAAAAAATAAGATTAAAATTTATGGATGCATATTACATGTTGGGTATAAAAATGATAAGATTTAAAAATAAGGAAAAGATAAGGATACAAAAAATTACACATTTCTACATGTATCTAAGTGCTATATATTTAAAAGAAATGATATAGTTTATCGGCTTAAAAATTTTCAGTATTGGATAACATGAAAAGCTTGTCTTCCATCATATCTTTCGAAGCCCATCGAAGAATTCTGTTTTGTCTTTACCATCAATAATAAATACTCTGATCCATAAACAAATAATCATCTTTCATTCCATCTAGATTTATTAGAAACAAAACATTTTTTAAATGACTTTGGTTTCAATTTCATCCCATGCTTTTGTTATCCACTCACAAAATATTTCTAGACTGGCATAAAGATATGCCTCCTTTTGTAAATGTTTTTCACCTTCTAATAACCAAGCATTTCTCACCCACAATTTCACACCATTTCCATCCATCCATTCTTTCTCATGAACACGAATGAAAACACCATTTGGAAATTACATTTTGGCAGAGCTGGCACAATTTTCTTTTGAAAATAACCATGGTTTTAAGTTTAGTACCATCTGCTAAAGCACAACAGTACAATGAGATTTTTCGTGACCTGTTGTTTTATGTAAACTGTATTTATGCCTTTCATATCAATCACACATACAAAGTTCCCCTTATTGCTTATCAATTCTGTATACTATTGTTTGGAAACCTGCGAAAAATCTTTGAATGAATGACTTCAAAAAATAACAGCATAGCACATGCATCTTTCATGTTTCTTTAAGGGTGCATGTTATACAGCAAACATACATAAAAATTCAAAAAATATACTTTGAAATCATCATTGGTGCATGCTATATGTCAGAATATACGGCATTTTATATCATTTCTCATCAAAACATATCAATGCATTAAAAGGATTTATTTTTCATACACACATGTGCTCTGATCAGCCACAACACTACGACTCCCCTCCCCAATACCATATTACTCCACTCTTGCATGAAAACAGCTAAACACATTATGACTTGACTTCTACAAGGTCTTGCACAGCATCCAGAGATGCAGTGTACCAGATCTGTAAGCAGAAGTTGCACAGCTTCCAGAGGGTTTATAAGAGGAGGAGGTTAATATCTCATATATGCTCAGCAGATTAATATTCAATGATGACATCAATTCATCAAGATGTTCCTCAAAACCACTATAACAGAATTCTGGCTTAGGGTTAGAAATGTCATCCAGCTAAAAGAATCCACTTTTAGAGGGAAAGACAGATATCATATTATTTGAATATTTTTGCCTGGAAGATGACATCCCACAACATAGTTGCTGACCTGATATTAAGAAATTATTCTTCAAATCAAGCAACTCTTTTCAATTGCCGGGCTGCTTAAACATAATGTTCATGGGACCATCACACTCCCAAACATACAGGAGAGGGGAATCTGCTGCGAAATCCCATTTATAATAGCGTTAAATAATAATTACCACATAATGTTGAAGAGTCTTAGTATGTTTTGGAATCATACACTGTAGACCCTAGCTGAAAAGACTAAGTACAGAATTCTCGCTAGGTCTTGGAAGAAACAGATGACTGCAAAAGAAGGTTTAAATAGCCTTTTTATCTGAACTCAACAGAAAATGCACTCGCTCGGTGCTCACAATCTACCACCACTTGTGGCTAAGTAACTTAACAGAAAAATAAGATGTAAAAGCACAATAAAGATTGGCTACATGACTGGCTCCTTACTTATTTAAACTGCTAAATCAGCTGCACACAGCAAAGCTGAACCTAGAATATCAACATAATCTAAAGAGAGTGACTAAGTACCAACTATTCACACACAAAGTTACTTCAACCATGCGGCATAAATTCGGAACAAACTCTCCTACCACCACTCTCAAGACTGCTACTTAAATACTGATTTCAAACTCACTTAGATTTGCATTCTGCATCATTAAAATTTACATTGTGGCACAAAACTGAAATCAGAAGGGAAAGGAACGTTTCTGAAATTAAAAATATTGGTTAGAATAAAATAAGGTCTCTACAATATACACTTGAACCCACAGTGTACTCAGCTGTCAACTGAGCCACCAGCAAATGTTTATCTTCAACAAAAAGAACAGTCTCCAATGTCTACATTCATTGATTAAGTGTGGATGTAAAACACTTCAGCATTTATTACCAGTTTCACTATTGCCTTCCCACTTTTCATAGGTGCTAATGATGTCCACTCATGAAACCCCATCAGAAAAAGCTCTTTCAGATATAATCAATGCGACCTCTCAAACCACCACAATCCTTCCTTTATCAAAGTTGCTTACCTCAGCAGCATTCCTACTATATATAAGCACAGTCAATAAAATCATACATCAGTATCCCAGGCAGCTGTGAAATAGCAACCTCACCTTGTCAGATACAACCTACAGCATTCCAGTGAGTACATTCTCACAGTATATAAATGATCACAATGTTTTGGAACAGTGCAATTTAATAAGACAGAAATACTCATATGTAATCCCTTTTAAATCAGTCTCATAAATTTAATCACTGACGAACTTAATGGCATCCAACTTTAGTAATCTGTATTTATAATAACAATTTGATTATCATCTTCCATAAATCGCAGGTCAGTGCTGTTGAATTTATAAAGACTTATCATTCACTTGCAAAGAAGACCTTGCTCCTGCAATTGTTACGATTAATCACAGACTATTTTGTTTGTTCACATGACAAGACACTGTGATTTAAATTAATTTTGTTGTTGCTGCAAATAATCTCACTTGTCTGATCTTAAATTAATTAATAGGAGAATAGTATTATCAACCTACTTTGTGTGGAAAGAGAATTCGAAGTCATGATACAAAATGCACCTCCATGATCTCTCAGAAGAACGGGCGACAGGTTCATAATGTGTAACCAGCTACTGCAGGAATTCATTCAACTGCAAATGTCACATCTTCGATATTTTCCAGCTATATGAACTCTTTGATCTTCTAATCAATGTCCGCCTTAAAACTTTATAATTTATTCTTAAAGCAGATTCTATAGACCAAAAGTTATTCACTCACAAGTAGCTTCTATTGCAGCTAAAAACAAAACCTTTTACCAAACCCAGTATTTTCTACTTTCTTACTTCGGGGGAAGGGATATGTTAACCTGTTGAGCCAATTACTTAAGCTTCTCATAAAACAAAACATATTTTCAAGAATGCTTCTCATAAAAGTAAGCAAAAATTAATCTGCCAATATGATGCAAAAAATTCTCTCAAATAATAGTTTAGATATGACAATAGCTCAAAAAATAGCGCAAAATTAAAATTTTTAACTTAAACATTGTGCATAACTTCTAATTTTTATTAAAAAATATAGACAATTCCCCCCCCCAAAGAGTACATTACTGGGAAGATAATTTCAATTATACAACACTCCTGCCGAATTAATAACAGATAAGAAAGAAATATATTTTCGTACATTTCATAATTCAAACTTTCATTTATTCTTATGGTTTTTAAAGGATATCTATTTTTTTAAATCTTTCTGCGATTTCCCTAAAATCATTCTCAATACTTTTAATTACCTCATACTTTTATAATTTATTCTGAAGACAGCAAATTTAAGCAACTGAGAATTGGAAACAAAAATCTTTTTATAACAATAAAATTTCACTAACCTGCTGAATGATACGCTTTACATTCGTTAATGGTATACCTTGATAATTCGATCGAATGATTAATTTCAGTAAATTGTGGCCTAAAACTTCAAACACCATACAAACATCTAATTCATGTTAAGGAGAGAAAATTTTAAATACATTTCATGTATTTTGAATTCAGAATTTCAGAAATTGTTTTTGTATTCCTATTTCACAGGTCATAAAATGTGAAAAATAACGGCAAGTTATTTCACATTAATTAGTATTACAAAACTTTTATTACATGTAGGCCAACTGTCATTTTACATCAAAGGACATCCCTCTGTTGATTCAGTTTAAGTGACAGAACATGATTTTGTTTTTGAAACTGATAATGTTTAAACTTGCTGTGGCATCTTCTTTCAGACAGGACACCAAGAATGACCCTATTTCATAATATTTTTTTCAACATCATAGTCTTTTATGTGCACTTAAATACGATATAGATATAAAAAAAAATTAATAAACTTCTTTATTTTTCAGCGATACAGAAAGAAAAGCTTTTCAAAGCTAAAAATAACTTTTTGTTTACATTACAAATCCACATATTTTTAAATTATTTAAAAAATAATCTTGTAAATTCTAAGAATGAAAATAAAGTACTTAAAAGGTTTCGTTTCTTTTCCGAGTTCAAAATTTTGGTTACTCACGAGCTATCTGATTAAGATGATGAAAAAATTCAGTTACTTTTACACAACTGTATAAGCTAGCTTGCTTGAAAATATATGGACTGCATACACATGGAAATGAAGAAACAAAATAGTGGCACACTACTATACAATTTCTAAATTCTTGAAAAAAGAAATTCATCTGGAAATTTAGTATGAAATGCAGTCAGTGCTCAAGGGCCACTTGTGATAGTAACCATATAACTACAATGGCTACTACCTGAATGATGAAAGAATATTAATGCAAGTTTTGCGACTGTGTTATAATATCCCTTTTTCGTAACTCTTCTATTAATAATATTAACTAAATATAAACTGAAAAGGTTACAATAGAATAATAAATTATGGGTATTATAATTTTTGACATTGTGATTTTATTATATTAAAATTATTTTACTGAATCTCAATCTGAATCAAAATACTCTCAGAATTAAACTTGTTTCATATAAAGGATACGAGTCCCATTTACACCAGAAATTTTAAAATCATCCAATAACTGCACCACTTTTTCTCTGTAGCGATTAGTGGGATCACTTTCTCTCACCTAAAAAGCATTTTTTTTATTACTCTTACATATATTTATTCAAATATGGCACAGTAAAATATAATTTCTAGAATAATAATGCTAACTTACACAACGTAACAACTTAATTTCATCAAGAGCAGTTTCAGCATAATGCACTTCACTTTTTACAACTTTCAGGGCTACAAATCTTTTCCCCCTACAAACAGAATAAAATTTTGTTAACATATTATGCATAGCATAATCTCCATGAATTCTATTAAAATAATTACTACTCTTCTTTTATTGGGACCAGATTCAGAAATGTATGTATGTATGCATGTATGGATGGTTGTATGTATGTGCATATGGTACAACATACATACATTTTTTAATCTGGTCCTGATAACAAAAGAGTACCAAACAATTACTTGTTAATTTTTGAATTATTAAGTTTATTCAGGTCAAAAAGATAATAATAAATCACTGGAAGTTACAACTATATCTTTTAGAAAATTCAACTATAAACATTATATGCTAATGAGTTATATTTCTACTGTGGTGCAGTCTTTCAGATGAACTTTTTTAATAAATTAACAAAATTAGTATATTTTAAAGTTTTTTTAGAATGCTGATGACAAAATGGCAAATCTTATAATTAGGTATATATGTAATATTCCAAGCCAATTACATAAAAAAACCTTTTTTTAGGGGGGGGGGGAGAAAAAAGAACGGATTATAACTTGCTTCAGTTGTTTTCACAAAAACAGCTATCTTGGTTTTTCTCATGTGACACAAGCATAAGGAATAAGTTTTTTTTTTCATGCATTTACAAATTCAATCATTGTTGTTCCTTCAGTTTTAATTTCAGTAATGGAAAAAAAAAATGACAAATATAATTTTTTATTTGAAAAGACCTTGGTAACAAAATATTCCACAGATGTTGCAACATCAGTTAAAGGCATATGTTAATCCTCTAAGCGTCATATGAACGTCATATATCAGTCATGAGATTTTTTGTCACTATTAGTTTACAATTTCAGATATTTTGCTTTCTTACTTTCTTTAATAACATAAATGTCCTTTTAATAAATTTATGAAAATATAGACTGAAATACGCAAATATACAAAATTAGCAAATAAAAAGCTGTTTAAATACAGGTCTTCATGATGGGTCCAAAAACCTATGCCCTTGGAGGGTTAATATTCAACAGCTATAACAGGGGTTCTCAACTGGGGGGAGGGGTTGAAGGATTTCATAGTTTTAGCAGACGAATGGGGTGTCAGCCTTTCATTAAGCTGTTAAATATATAAATTTATGAATATAAAAAACTATTTTTATTCATCTGATATTTCCCAAAATTCTCTATACTTTTGCTTGTTAATTTATAAAACACATTAGAAAATAATCTAAATTTAAATGAATATATACATAAATTTTTCAAGTTATGGAATGGAGACCCAGGGGGAAAGGGGAATGATTTTTTAACAATTGTCAAAGGCGTGCACGGGGGGTGGGGTGGGGGAATCTTGATACTTACATATTAATGGAACCATCTTGGTGCAATCCGGCGATTTTTTTACAGAAGAAAAGGTAAATGTTACTTACCAGGTGACGGTTGGTGGTTTTTGCAATTTTTTTAAAAAAAGATTCCTATACTATCAATATTTATTGCAAGAGGCAACATTACTATCACGTGAAAAGGAAACCTAATATATTAAAAATAAAACACATTTTCCTCCAAATCTTTCTGTAATTTTCAGTGCTATTCTTCTCCCTAAGTACTTAACGATCTGCTTACACAAACATCAGAGAACAGCAGACATATGGCATTACGCAAACTCCAAACTCCGACAGTCTTAAATGCAACCCTGGCTGGCATTCTGCCAAAACACATAGACTCTTCAAAAGGGGCATTATTTTTTGTTGTGACATGAAAGGTCATGTGAATGCCTTCTCTTCTCTGAAAAGAGAGAATTTATATGCTGGAGGGAAAGAAAGTCCCCATCCTTCCACCCTATTTTGAGAATACATTGGTCCAAATGGTCCATGCGTGTTCACGCTCATGGTCGCGGATGAGACGGTCGAACTATAACACAGGTTATCTACCTAACGCATCTCTTCACTGTTCCCTTTAGAAATTCTTTGTTCCTGAAGAAATTTTAATGCAGTTTCTTCCATCACTGCCAAATTCCCCAAACACAGATTTCTTTCAGATACTTTATGCCCAACTAGTTTGAGGCATAAAATACCACAATTTGTTTATAAAAACTTTTTGAATACAAGAAAAACATAAGCAAAAATGGCAATATTTCTTAACAGAAAGATTGTTATAAGAATGGCTGTCAGAATTTGGCGACATCTACCAGAGTGGTTGCGATAACATGTATGTATCAAAATCTTTACAGGCACTGATCTATATAAAAAAATCTACTATGGTTTCCTGCTAATAAGTTATTCATATCTATCTTTATAACTAACACACTGATTTCTTCAACTGTTCCAATCAACATAAGTCAAGAACTAAACTACATCTTGGCTACAATATTAAACTATTCAAAAAGAAAGAAAATATTCCAAAAAATCAATCACAACTCTTTCTTAGATGACTACTTGTTTCAAGTTTCTTATACACCTGCTTTGAGAGATTACTGTATTTATTCACATATATCACTCTTTAGACTAATTTTACTACTTTAAAATCAAGACAGTGTTACACCATTTGCAAGGGAAAGGCTTCAATAAAGATCAAAGATCTTTAAAAAGCATGCATAAAAGATTTATGAACATAATTACAGTCTGAATTTAAAAGAAGTTATTAATTTCAATAATATTTTATTTACTTACACAACATACTTTTTTAGCTCTAGATATATTTTACTGTTACCATAGATCAAAAGTTTTTTAATCTTATGATCAAAATACAAAAGGAAAAATATGCAAGGAGATTAATTTGGAGATACATATAACTATACTTTACAAAAATAAATAAATTAATTAATAAAAAAAATAACTGATGCTGATATTTCCATTTACAGCCCCCTTATTTTTTAAGATCTACCTGAAACATTCATTTCAATTTCTCTAGTATGTAATACATATAAAAATCAAATTATATAACACATTTTAAAGCTTACACTAAGTCCCAGCATAGCCAAACGGTAGAAAAATGACCCCAGCCAAGTTTGCGTATAACGTGATAGCGACTATGGAATAAATCTCCAATTTTTACAGGATGATAACCACCTGCAATAAAGAACATATGAAAAATTTAGTATAACATCCTAACAAAATATAAAAATTTGTCTGTATGTTTGTTACTCAAGCACAAACACCAGTTGACCGAATAATTCAAAAATTCTGCACATAGGTAAGCAATGTTATTCATTTATACTACTAAAATAAGGCCCTAAATTCTACCACCTGGTATTGCTGCTGCACATGCTCTGGCGTCGGCCCTGAGGATGATTCCAGATCCGCTTTGGAATCAAAAGATATATGTGTAAGAGTCTGGAGAGCATGAGGCATACATAATCAGATCCAAAACATCAGACATTGAGAGATGGCAGGATCAATGGAATATCCTAATCAGCTGCCTATCTTTAAAGATGATTCTGTGACAGCTGTGTGACATCAGCATGAAGTCCTACATCCCACTGCAAGATTGCACACTTCTGAAGATGGTCCTGATTTCGTCGTCATAGATAATAATGCTGTCCCCTCGAGTCAACACCATTAAGAAGTATCTGGAAAGTGACAGTATTTCTCATATGCAGTGGCCACCATATTTCCATGCTCTTAATCCCACTAAAAATCTTTGGAATGACTTCAGCATGTTATTTCTGCTTGTTTACTTCCTTCAGCCAGTCCAGTTGCAAACTGCTCTAATGGAAAAAATGGCAATTCCGTCTGGGATGGTTGATACTTCATTGAAAGCATGGGCAACTGATGCAAAGTTTGTGTGAAGGTTTGGGCAGTCATGTACCTTATTAATGTAAGTTTTGTTTGTTTGCTTTTGGTTTTAAAAATAAATTTATTAGTGAACGAAATGTGACATCAGAAAATTTATGAAAATTTAATAATGTTTTTACACAAAGCTTCCTTTTTTTCCCCCGTGCATAAACACATATGTTAGTTTCATGTGCAATTTGGTGTTATCAAAGCTCCACTTTTTTATTTTCGTTGATTTTACCATTGTGTGCTTAACTTTTGGAAGCCAGTGTACTGCTTACAAAACTACGTAAGTAATTCAATGATAAAAATATGATAGTCTAACTTTGCTCTTTTGGGATAGGACCTCGTACCCAGGCAACCAGAGTTCAATGCTACTTCTACCATTAACCTAGGGTCATGAATATACAGAATAATTCATGAGATTGCATCACCAGAACTTCCTTGCATTCATTGTTAACATTGATGACTTCAGTTCTGAAATGGATCTAAATTCATGCTCAACTATTTCTGGGATCTGTAATTTCTATTAGATTTTCAATTTAATCCTTAATAATGAATAATTACATGACTACATTTTATTCAAATGCACAAAAAATATACTTCACAACCTGCTGCACAATATCTTAATTTTTCCCCCTCGCATATAGTAGTTGCATGATGTTTTGCAGATAGAAATCTTAAATAGTGGTATCAAAAGAAATGTTCAACAGAACTGACATGGCATAGAACCAACAGCCTTTCTGCTGGCACAAGATCAACAAGGCAGCTTAAAAAACTAGTTTTTACAGTTCTTTAACGATTTGTCGCTTCCATACTGGTACTGAATTTATCCATGTACCTTAAAAAATAATAATTTAATTCAGTTCTTTTGCTCTGATTATGTGCTGTTGTTAATTATAGTTCTTAGTTATATTATGCAATGTTCACTGAATGGTGTGGTGCTCTTATGCCATAACGATGCTACACCGAGTTGATCCTATGGAGTGACTGTTGATCGTATGCCTGTAACAACTTTGTGAAGGTAACAGATGTGCATTAAGCATTATTACATTGTTAGCAAAATTTCTAGTTTATTGCAATGATATTATATGTGTTGGTCATACACTTGTGTTGATTCCATGCTACAGTGGTCCTATGAATCTAATCTGCATCAAACAGTTTAACTACTGCAAATGCTATGCACAGACGTTCAGAATCAAAGGAATTTTTCTGGATTTTCACTGCAAACGTAACACTCATTTCAATCTGGCTTAAAATTTTCAGAAATTATCCAACATACCTCCACCTCCCCAATAAAACAGGGCAAGCTCTTTATCCCTCCAAACGAACAATGGTTTTGGCTCTGAAACCCTAAAGTCCCTACCCTAAAGATATGAGTATAAGTATTTTTTATTATAATTCTAGAATGGCCTTTTACACCTTTTCTTCATGTATTATATTAATAGTCTGGACACATTTCAAGATGCAGGCCTGTGTACTTAAAAATATTATAACTAAAAATTTTGAGCAGTCTAAGAATCCAACTAATTTACAGAATAGTACAGAGATACACCTGACACTAGCACTTATTACCTATTATTAGATCATGGTAAATATCACCTAAGGAAAAGTCCTAGAGTAAATTTGATATTTTTTTAATGTCCACATAAACTACTTTGATGGCAACTCAATTCTCAAAAACAAAATTCAAAAGCAGTTTTCAAGCTAACCCCCCCCTTTTTTTACACTGTTGTTCTTCCCATGTACACAGGCATCTCTTTTCACTTAGAAAACACCAGAGAATTACTCAAACTCCGCCAAAACAGACATTTGTTACAAGCATGTCTGGTTTGTTAAGCAAATACTTTTTTTGGCTACCATATAACCACATAACTATTTTGACACCATACTGCTTTGCCTCATCAATACCTTTTCACAACTTTTGGCTGGGGGTTCCGACAATCAGAAAGCACAGCAATTTAATAATAAAAGAACATGATGAAAAGCAGTAATTCAAGTTTTTATTAAATATTAAGAGAGATTAATGTAATACAAGCACATGCTGATATAGTTTTTAGCCAACAATAATTTCTAAAAACACTTCTGAACTGAAAAGCCAGTTACTTAAAAATAATATATTGTACATAAAACTATAAAATTCATTAACATCATTAAAAGGACTACAGAATGAAGATAAAACTCACCTTTACAGTAATCTCGAGGATCTTCTTGTTCATCATCATCAGAACCCAAAATTTCTTCCTCATCTTCATCATCCTCATAAAACTGTTCAGAACTACTAAGACGCTGTTCAGACCTACAATTTAAATAAATAATTAAATAAATATGCTGTTGAAGAGAATTGGAAACTTGAAAATATTGATATTGTGTGACCATAACCAAATCCACTTTTTGCTCTAAAAGTAATAAATTCCCTTTGGCTTTCTTCATGTACCTATTTACACTGATAGTGGAGATGTAATAAATGAAAAGCACTTACTCAGAATACTATGTGGCAATTATGAAATTCATCACATCGTTAAAACAGCTTAAGAATTAAAAAAAAAAAAAAATTCACACTGTACTAGATTCTTTTCTACTTCAAAGTAATGATAGCCAATATTTTGCTGATTACTTCATTATAGCAAAAGCACCAAAATTACTATGAGAAGAATGATCAAGCAGACTTTAAGGAAACTAAGCAGGAAACCCATTCAAACTTATTAAGCTGCAGCAGGATTTGAAAATTGAACACTGTTCTAACAGACGTATTTAGAAACAAATTTGGACTCTTCTTGAAATGATATACCTTTTTTTTTTTTTTTCTATATTTCAATTCTACGACTCAAATTATGCTAAAATGCGAAGTTTTGTAAAAATTGTACTAGTTTTTAAAAATAGCTCTCCAATATTAATTGAATTTGGTATATATTTATTAAGATCTTTTTTTTTATAAAACTTATTCAATTTCTTTCATAATTTGGAATTTAGCTTCAATCCAAATAAAATTTATAGCTATTTTCAGATTTGTTTTTAAAATTTATATTTTTTGGCAATTTTTTGAAAAACTTTTTGAACTATAACCTATAAAATTTTTGCCATCAGCTTAAAGTAGATGTATTTTTAGGCATACATGGAAAAATTAGAATTTTTAATTCAAATTTTCACAAGATACACGTGGATTTATATACTGACGCCTTTTGAAATTTGGCATGTTTGTTATAAGTCATAATTATGGCAAATGTGGTTTATGCACTTTATTAAAATTATTTCAAAGAATGAACGATACACTTTGTATTCCACTCATGCACAATGAAAGGGAAAAGAAAATTGGTTACCATAAATTAACAATTTCACCAAGCGAATAACTCTTAGCGCAAACTAAAAAAATGGAATCAACTAGGCTAGATAAAATGGTAACACATCTTTTGTCTTTCCATATTAGACAAGTTATTTTGTCATCACTTACTGCCCAATGAAGTTACCCCATTTTAATTTCTTATTTTCCATCAGCGTTTTGTGAAGTTTTTTTCTTTTTATATCTACAGTTCCACAATAACATACATTTTTCATTTCTAATAACTTGAAAAGTTCATAAAATGCAAAATAATTGTCCATTTATACGCTAGATTTTTATCATACAAGGGCTCATTTACCACTTTTACCTTTCTTTCACTCAATTTTTCTCGACTTCGTGGGTTTTACCAGTATAAATTCAAATTTACAAGCATAGCCACTTTCACCACAGTGCACTCACATTTTATATCCTCATTGGTTTTTTAGGTAAGTATTGTTTTAGTGAACTTTTACCTTTGAAACGAATAACCGATTCGTCAATCAACTGATTTTTTCGTCTACAGAGACTATCAAATCGTTCTGACAAATGAGTCATGCAGTTTCTCCAACGTTCTGTCCTCTCTTTTTGGCATTAGGTTGTTATCGTTCAAATGCAAATTGGCTAAAATCCATGAAAACTTCTTTACCAACATTTGCTTCGCCACATATGATTCATTCAGTATTTCGTTAGTTGACCAGAAATCCCAGCAGCATGGGAGTTTTTTTAATTTCCATTAGAATGTATATTTCTAAAAATATGAACATATCCTGAAGAGTTATAGGTGGAAATGGCTTACCTTTTTAAGTTGCATATAAGTTAGTTTCAAAAACTAATTTATCAAAGAATTCAGTAGTAAAAAAAAAAAGACATAAATATATCCATAGGTTTTACATCTTCCATAGAGATAATTTCATTAGTTGTGCCATAATGCTCAGAAAATTCGGGAATTGATTTAACTACATTTTGTATTTTATTCCATGTTACCTGTGCAATTCCGAAAGGACCTGGACCTATATCACCATTTTCTGAGTGATCATCACTTTCGTCTTCTATATTTCCATCTAAGAGGGAAGGGGTTAAAGGAAAATTTCTCTCTCCATCACTTTCATCCTCAGAGACCAATGATTCTGGATCTGAAGGTAATTCTTCAAGTAAAGCTATTTCTAGCCCTTTGGAAAGTATTTTAAATTTCAACGATGGGGGGGGGGATAATGATAAAATATTTTAAATTTTTATGCAACTGCTACTTTTAATTATAGAAAAATATACTGGCATTTTATTTAAAACATGTAAAATAATTTAGAAAATCACAATACTAGCATAGGAAGCAACCGTGTTGAGCTAACAGAAAAATATCTGGAAATGAAACACATTTTCTCTGGGCAGGTGGATGCATTGTTTAGTAATACAATAACTCTGAGGTTTCAAAGCCCCTTATCTATATCCGTGTAAAAATAAACATTCCTATTTGAAAGCAGCAAACACCATTGCGAAAAGCAGTGGTTTCAGGGCCCAATGCTCTAGAGGCTCAGTGGTTGTGCCCTGAAAACACAAAGCAAATTCTATAAATACACTGCTATTGAAAATGCAACACAAAGAAGGAGTGGTCAGAAAGTGATGAAATTTGGAAAAATGACAGGGATAGCAAGCAGCAATAAGTGACTTTTATTTCAAAATAATAGTCAGAATACAGAGGGAGAACGGCGTCGGCTCAGTAGGGTGTAGGATCCCCATGGACAGCAATGCACGAAGAAACACGTGTAGGCACAAAGTCAATAAGAGTGCGGATGGTGTCCTGAGGAATGGCTCTCCATTCCCTTTTAACCATTTGCCACAGTTCATCTTCTGAACGAGGCAGGGGTAGAATCTGCAAACGGCGTCCAATCACAACCCACACATGTTTAATTGGTAAGAGGTCAGGAGAGTACGGTGGCCAGGGAAGCATCTCTATACCTTGCAGAGCATGTTGGCAGATGCGAAAATTGCATTAGACAGCCCCTGAAGGTAGGGGTTTACCACCAGCCGCAGTACATTATCCAAGTATTGTTGGGCCGTCATAGTGCCCTGTGAACTAGAGGTGACCTGGAATCGTAGGCAATAGTGCCCCAAACCATTATGCCACGTTGTCGCGCGGTGGGCCGTTCCACAGTTACTGCCGGATTAGATCTGTCCTCCACGTCGACGCGACACACTTATACGGTGACTGTCACTGGATAAACAGAAGTGTGACTCATCTGAGAACACGATGTTTTGCCATTCTGTCATCCACATCGCTCCATTCCGGCACCATCCTAAATGTTGGCATCTATGCTGTGGGGTCAATGGCAGTCTTCTTAACGGACGGCGTGAGTGCAGGTCACGTTCAACCAATAGACAAGAAATGGTTCTTGTCGACATGGGAACATCCAGGGTATCTTGCACATGCTGCAGAATTGCGGTACAAGTGAATTGCGGGACCGCCACAGCTTGTCGGCGGATGCGTCGATCCACGCGTTATGACGTCACTCTAGCTGCACCTGCACCCCTCCTTCTTCTCACATTCCCTTGTTCCAACCATGTTCGCCATAGCCGATGCACCGTGCTCGCATCCATGTAGGTATCAGCTGCGATTTGACGTAAGGATCAACCCGCCCTTCTCAGTCCGATGACCATACCCCTCGTAAAATCGTCTATCTGCTGGAAGTGCCTTCGTTGACGGCGGCCTGGCCTTCTCAGCTATTACACGTATCCTTCGGGGCAAAAATTAACTTTCTTCGATAATTCGTCTGGCAGAAATAACAACACGAATATTGCCCATTCTGCATGTTCCTTCCCTTATATCTTACTTCACGTGTGTCGGAGAGCTGCGCATTTCACATCATTGGAGAGCTGCGCATTTCACATCATTCACATAACTCAGTGACGTGCGTCTACTCTAAAATTTGCATAAATTTCTGACCACTCCTTCATGGTGTTGCATTTTCAATGTCGAACAGTGTATACACAGGTTGTTTGTATAAACGTGCAGTTTAATTATTGCTGTATTTTTATTGTTTATGATAGAAATAATGATGTGCAATGAATAACTTTTTAAATTTAAAGTTGTTTATATTACTAAAAGGAAGTTATTTACTAAAAAGAAACAAATTTTAAAAGACATCTGACTTGAAGTACTAAGGCCCAAAAAATGTATGTTTCTGCAGTCAATTTTTTTTTTTTTTTTGTTATTTAGAGGTAAGACATAAGTAATCAATAAGTTTTCACTCAAAAAGGTGAGAAAGAAGAGCGGGAAAAAATTCGAAAATCTGTAGGTTCAGGGTGCAACCATCACGCGTCAAAGAGTTAAGTTTGATGAATATGTCTGCTAAATATATGACCTTCAAAACAAATTTCAGATAATGCAACAATTTCTCTACTTCATTTTTATTGCCCCCCAGACACTTCAGCTTTTTCATGGAATTTCACAAGTCTTGTTAGCACTTTCCCTCTTGATAACCAATGTTGATAACCTCTTGAGAACCAACCCCACCTCTTCAGATAGCTTTTTAAATAAACATGATTGCAACTGTCTTGATTTTATTAAATTCACAATTAACAGAAAAGTTCAAAATAATCAGCCATAGAATTTGATAGCAGTGCTTCCCTGTGAATGTTACAGTGAGTCCATGACACATTTGGACTGCAAGAACTCAAGCCATAACACTGTCCTTTTTTTTACTGCACATAGCTTGTGCACCATCTGCACATATCCTAATACATTTCATCCAATCTAAATCTTTAGATTTTATATAAATGTCAAAAGTCTTCAATATTTCTTCATTAGTACCTAGAATAATTCCTTCACAAAATAATACAGATTCATGAGATTCATCATTCTACATGTAACATATGAAAACAAGCAGCTAAGATAAACTTCGTGTATCAGTACATTCATCCAGTTGTAGAGAAAAAAATTTACTTTTGGTAACTCTTTGGACGAGCTGATTTTCTGTCCACTGGGACATTCCACCAATTCTTCAAGTTACTGTGTTACTTGAAAGTGGTATTATTTTGACTTCATTTAAGCTCTTTTTACCAAACATATCTTCAATGCCAAGCAATCAGAGTGGAGCTGCCACTGCACTAACAAGAATAGCAAAGTGTTACATTATTTCCTGCAAAAATTATCCAGTTGCGCTCTCCACCCCAGACGAGTTAACATACAGACCTCATAATCCCGCAAGCACAGATACCATGGGTCTTCTGCTCACCACTACATCAATCCCAATTCTGCTTGATGTGAAACATGACTTAACTTCGGACCATATCCCAGTGCTTGCCACATTGGGCACCTCTAAGAATTGCGAACCTGATAAAGTCAAAATTACAAACTAGAAATTTTACAATAAGATCTTGAATAATAATCTGCCCATTATCGAAGGTTTCAGCTCCAGAAAAGACATCGACTCCGCCATGGAAAGTCTCACTCACAGTATTAATGATGCTATCAACAAAGCCTCCCGTGTTATCAACAGGAACTCTCACACAGAGAGACTCCCAAGGCATATTAGAGATAAAATCAGGGAGAGGAATAAACTATGCAAGCATTGGCACCTCACTTGGAGTCCGCACGTTAAACAGAGACATTAAAAAGAGTATCGCACAACATAGAGACGACGTCTGGGAAGAGAAAATATGTAATCTTAGTTCCAATGATGGCTCGCTTTGGTCTTTCATTACAAAGCTCAGAAACCAGTATGGCTGTAATAGACCTATCTTCACAGGAAACAGGGCCGCACTCAATAACAAAGACAAGACACAAGTTCTAGCCGATCATTTGGAAACACAGTTTACCCTTAATGTTTCTCCCTGGGATAATAATTTTGTTTATGACGTCTGCTTTAGTGCCAGAGACTAGCTAAATGCTGCCTCTCTGCTCAAAACTGGCTACACCCGCCAAAGTTCAGGAGAACATCAAACGACTTATAATTCGCAAGGCCCCTGGCTTCGACACTATTAGTAATATTGCCCTCAAGAATATGCCTCTCAGCACTATCGTCAAGTTCACCAGCATTATTAATGTCTGCCCATTTCAAAGATACTTTCCGACCTGCTAGAAACACACTAAAGTTATCCTTCTCCCAAAACCGGATAAAGATGCTACCAGGCCTGACAGGTACCCTCCCATCAGTCTTTTATCAGGTCTGGGGAAAATCTATCAGAGTAATTCTTGCAAGATTAAAGCAGTTTATGGAACTGTTACCGCCAGAGCAATTCGGTTTCACACAAAAATTATCCACTACGAAGCAATTAGTGCGACTGGTTGAGTTTTGCCGAGGTGCTCTCCACAAAAAGCAAAGTGTTGCCATCCTCATGCTGGACGTGGCCAAAGCGTTCGACCACACTTGGCATGAGGGGCTTATCTACAAGCTTATCAAGTTCCAATTCAACAGGGAAATGATACAGCTTATCATGTCTTATCTACAACAGAAAGTTCATAGTTGCCATAGGTGAGGACACTTCAAGCACGAGAGCCATTAATGCAGGGGTCCATCTTGAGACCTGTCCTTTATCTGTTTTACATGGCAAATTTTCCTAGGATGCACATCCACATAAATCACTTCTTAGGATGCTGCTGGAACCATGCAGTAAGAAAGCTCCATGAAATTGTGCCCTGCATCGAAAAATGGTGTATCAGTTTGCACATCTTAATAAACATGAACAAGACACCTACTAATTTTGTAGAAAACGCACACAGACTCCTCTTAGTAATAAGTTATACTTTTTTAGCGAGGAGATTCCTCAGGTCAGTAAAGAATCCTGGGAATCATGTTTAACGAAAGATTTGGTTGGAAGGACCACATCTTGAGCAATAAAAGAAAAATGTTTGGAGTGATCAATAGTCTGTTCCCGTTGTTGGGGAAATACTCCCATCTCAATCTGTGCAAGAAAAGACTTATGTACATTACGACTATCCGGCCCATCATTACATATGCTTCGCTGGTCTGGGCGGCAGCCTCCCATAAGGACTTGAATATTTTACAGGACACCCAGAATAAGCTACTTTGATTGATCACAGACGCACACGTCTACGTGAGCAATGCTACACTTCACAGAGACTTGAAACTGGACACAATCGAGCATCACCTAAGAAAGCTCAACATGGGATTTTTCACTAAAGCCATGAAATGTTAGCACATGAACTCTTTTAATGTCTTCACGTACAAGATCTTAGAAGAGGATAAGAATCTTCACCCTTAGGCGGCACACCTTGTCTGTGACTCTAATTTTCTCACCTCATTAATTAACTCTCACTGATATGCACATGTATTCACTTGCCAGCTTTTCGATCATTTACTTACAATTTTCGTAGTACTTACCTATTAGAATTAGGACTGCTTTACAGTGTAGTTTATTGTTCTGACTACTTTCTGCTTGGTCTATCGTCTGGTCATTTCTCACACCTGCGATGTTTCAGTTACATCCCATCGAGACCTGCTACTCTTAGGATAGCTTTATGTGATGCGCCATAATGGCAAAAAAATTTCATCCGAGCCGGACACGCCGCACTCTTCGTGGCATTCTCGGCAAAACCTGATTCAGTCAGTCAGTCAGTCATACCTTCAACTGAATCATTTTATTACTGGGAGCACTTAAGTTTCACCAATTGTTATTTTATAATGAATCAAATATGAAGCATGCATAGCCTTTTGATTGATCTTGGTGAAATCCAAAAGTTTTGTTTCTGACATTTTTGGATACTTCTTTGTTACAGTGACCCCAACCATATTTGGTGATTTTAGATTTGCACCAAGATCTCAGCTATAATATCGCTAAGCTCATGAAGCATGAATGTAAAAATAAACAACACAATATATAATAATAATACATACATGTCGTTTCCTAAGAATATTTTAAAGAATCTTTACGCTTATAATTATTATTTTATCCAGTCAATAATTATTCCAGTCAATTACAGCACATTCACACACATTAAGCTGTCTGTTACACCATTTCATGGGCATCGATTTATCTGCCCAAGAATACATAAATCTAATAGCAGTGATGAACGATATTCTGCTACTGCTAAACCAATTTCCAACACAAAGCTCCTTCTTCTATTTTAAATTTTTAACATTTTTTTTTGCATCTCTAAATGGTTTCATCGTTAACATAAAGTTTCATGTTATGGCCATTTTTGCATATTTCTTCATCAGGTAAAGATCTATTTCTTGGAAAAATGATATGGAATCCACTTCATTATTGATAAATTAAAGTCATATTCACACGCACACAACACACAAAAAAGCAATAAATATATTTTTAAAAAATCTCATAAAAAATTTATAATATAAGAAAATGTAGCAAGAACAAAAATACCGCATGATGCTAATATACAATTACGCGGCTAGGTATAGAACCCGCAACCTGATTTTAGTGAGATATTTCAGTTGATTGGCAATTCAGTCTTGGAGGCCTCTATAACAAAGAAGTACCCATTTTAAATGTGTCCAGGCTTCTTTTGAAGAATTCATGAAACTGTTTTTTAAATCAGGATGCTTTGTCTTAATGTGCTAATACAATTTACTTGGGCACATGCTTTCACAAGTATTTGACTGAAAATAACACATTCAAGTTTAGGATTATGTTCATCTTCATTTGATTGAAAACCTAATGCTAAGTAGTCAGAATCATATTTCGTTACTAATGTTCTTTTTTTTTAAAATTTCAGTTTGAAGGCTTGTTCTTTCTGCAATCAGAGTCGCTTTTATCACCACTTATCCATAATACAGATGTGATAACATAGACAAGAAAACAACAAAAAACAAACATTACAAGCAACAAAAGTGATAATGAGCAGTTCCAAAATTACTGTGTATGCAAACTGAACTGAACATTCGCAGCAAAAAGGAGTTTGTGATTAGGTGGGTGAGGTCTAAGGTATAGGATGAGTCACAAGAAATGGATGTTTCTCGGAATGTATCCATACTCAGCTCGTGGAGGAAGGTGCAGGAGATAGCCTTCAACTCAACCTGAGCTGCCATAGTATCCATCATGCCACTATGGACTCCGAGAACATTTCATATTTGCTTATGACATGTACGTGAAAAATGGCGATGGTTGTCATGGTGATTTTCCCAATCGTTATACTATTCTTAGGTGGATTCATGCGCTGCAAATGACTGATTCTTCAATGAAAAGGAAACCATCTGGCCCTGCCGAAACACCAGAGAATGTGGATCGAGTAAGAGAGGCAATGATCTGAAGTCCCGGTCACTCTGCTAGGTGGCAATCTGCAGAGCTGCGAATGTCTCAAAGCACTGTGCAGAGAGTTTTACACAAAGACCTAGGGGTTCACCCATATAAAATTATGGTAGTCCAACAGTTGAAAGAGCAGGATTACCAACAATGGCTCACTTTTTGTCAAACAATGCTTGACATGTTTGAAGAAAATGAGGATTTGACAATCATAGTGAGCGATGAAGGCCATTTCCATCGAAATGGGCCGGTTAATAAATAAAACTGTAGATTCTGGGCTTTAGAAAATCCTCATAGCCTATATGAGTGACCATCGCACAATCCAAAAGTGACTGTTTGGCGTGGTATCAGGAAGTGCAGAATTTTTGGACCCTTTCTTTTTTGAAGAGGACGGACTGACAGTAATGGTTACTTCAGAGAGCTATGTCAACATGCTTAAAATCCATTTTCTACCTGAATTTCACAGACAAGGAATCAATAGGGCATCAGTGTAGTTTCAACAGGATGGGGCCACTGCTCATACACATGAATGCTTGGAACATGAATGCTTGGAGGTCTCCCATGGCCTCCATGCTCACCCAACCTTTTCATGTGCGATTTTTATCTATGAGGAATCTTGAAATTACGTACCTATAAAGGAAAACCATGTATGCTTGAGACGGCAATAATGCCAAAATTCACGAAATCGCTGAAGAAACATTAGAGACGTTTCTTCATTAGAACGTAAGAGTGGACGTTAGCTTTCGAAAGCGACTTCACACTTGTGTTCGTGAAAATGGTCATCATTTGTCAGCCATAATTTTTTGCTCGTAAGCATTACATAATGGTATAGATTAGTGGTTAAAACAAAAACATGCATTTCCCATGACTATATTACATGAAAACATAACCTTAAGCCACAGATTGCAGCAGCAGATGACATTATAAAAGAATCATATGCAAAAAGATGTTTTTTTATATAGATCATCTGCCTACTGAAAAGATACTTGCTTTGTTTCTTCATTTTCTGCCATTCCACACATGTTGCTTGTTGGCTTATTGTGCGTTTTCTTTTTTTTTTTTTTTTTTTTTTTTTTTTTTTTTTGTTGTACTGCTATATGTGGCTTGATGAAAATTTTAAAGTCCACTTCCATTTCTGTAAACTGTGAAGATATATACATTCACAGTCTTGTTGTGACCCATATTCTGGGAAATGCTGATCTACATCAAATAATTATTTTTTGTATAATACTGTCATATAACATAAGGAATTTTTTTTAATATGCATTTACATCATAAATTATAGAACTGCCCGTAAGTAATTTTTTTCATATGCTGAAACTCATGACCAATTTGATTAAATAAACTTTAAGATGTCTGAATTCATTCACTCCAAATAGTTATGTAATTAATAAACAGGATATTTAAAAGTTCTTCCTGATTCAGGAGACTGCTGGCATATGCAATTTCAGTTTACTCATTCATTTCAACTGACTTGCTCAGTAATAATTATGAGAAAAAATGAGTCATCATACAATGTGATAATATTCAAAGTTACTATTACTATAATACATTTATCAGAGCATAATTTTATCTGAAAGCAGTAATAGATTAGAATTAACCTGACAGGGTTCGTACATGTTTCTGCACATGGAAATTAAGTTGCTTTAAGAATCATTTAATGAAAAAAATTACAGAACTATCAGTAAATGGGAACTTCAATTAAAGATATTATTTATGCCTGAACTTCACTTTTGTAATACAATCTTAAGAAGAAAATTGATCTGTAAGTAGGATGCATTATTATTAAACATAATTATAAAACAAATTTGAGAATAAACTCAACTTATCAAGCAACATTAAATATTTTACACTTATAACAGTTGGGCAAATCCCGTACTTGTTGAGTCTAGAGGTTTACTAAACAGTAGGCAGACTTTATGGCAAACAGCACAGGTTAAAATGAGAAGTAAAATTGTAATCAGCATGATCTGTAACAGAAGATCGGCTGTTGCCACCGCTCTTGCTTCTCTAGAGAGAGACCTGCTAATCAGAACAGATTTGAAAGCCAGATGCAGATATAGTTGGCAAGTTTTGAAAGTTAGTTATGCTCTGTCTGTCTGATGCAGTTACTGTCATAGCTCTGTATAGAGTTCCTGGGGTTGTAACCCAGTTAATATACTTTAAGATTCCAATAAGCCACTAAAGCACTAGAGATGATAAGTTGTTTTGTATTTTTTTTCCAGTTTCACAAGCTGCAAGGAATATGTTTTGCATTAATTTTTACATTTTTGTGCTGTAGCTTGTGACCTCAGTAAGGATTAATAGGCAATAACTTGCTTCAGCATGCAAAGAAACGTTTAAGGGAGAGCAGTTAGTTGCAAATAATTACATTAGGTAGTCAGATGAACTTGTCATTATACTAGATTTACATGGCCACTATTAAATTTTACTAATTTTTTAAAAATATTTGTTAAAAACTATCAAAATTGCACTACTAAAATTACAACATAATTTCAGTTTAAAACACGTGTAATTTATGACATTAATTCTCAAATGATAATAGGATAATTGTGCAATAAAAGCTTAAACATAAATGTTTTGTAGCAACAACACACAACAAAATATTTATACGTCTTTAATTTGAAGCCTTCGTAGATATTTTGACTAATTTATATCAATTTCCTCCTCTTTAAACATCTTTTCTAACAATTCTAAATTTGTTTCAATATGTAAACCAGCGTTCCCATTAGTTTCTGCTTCCTTTATTCTAACTTGTCAATCTCTTGACAAGACATCTAAGAGGTTTTACATGATCTGGTAATAGTTAAATAGTCCAAAACCCCTGACAGATGTGAACTACATTATTGCTATGTCTGAAAGTAACTTCAATGTCAGATAAAGGTTTAAATAAACCATTGATTTAAACAGAACTTAGAACCTTTTTATTTAAACAGAGCTTAGAACATAAAGGCCCATTCTTATACTAAAAAAATCAACTACAGCTTGCGATAATGTAACTACTACACAGGAACAATCAAATTCAAACTAAAAATGTGTGCTAGAAGTAAAAAACTACACAATTTAATTTTTAATCTATGCTTTCTCAGTAACTCTATTATCATTAACGAATTCAAATGTCGGCAGCAATAACTCAAAGACAAATTATCAGAGCTGGTAGGAACTAATATAACGTGCAAGCAAATTGCCGAAACACACTCTGTCTTACAATCTAAAAACTTCCATTTAAATACTTTCTAACTGATTTACATTCTAGTGTGGCACTAGAAAGGAAAAGCTGTAGTAAAGACTGAAATTATAAACAACTGTTTAATTTACATTACAGTAACTGTACATATTTTTGAAGAATAATTTTCTTTCTCTTTATGTAGCCATTTTCTTTCTTCAGTATGTTTCCTCTTCATTTTAGAAGTTTTAGATTTAATTAAGGATTTCAGTTATTCTAAAAATTGCATTTAGAATGTATAGAAGAAGCTGCTAATTTGATTTCTTTAGTAATATAAACATTCAGAATAAATAAAAAATAATGTATGGTTAGGGTCAGTTATAGAGCCGGTATGGTAAGAATTTTTAGAATTTAGTGACACACTGAGCAACAAAATTTCGAAATGGCAAAATTTTTAGAATTTAGGACAGGAATTGGGAGCAGATTTTAGGAAGGCACTAGGCAGCAGAATTTAGGACCCACACAGATTGCATCAGGTGGGAAAATGCCTAGCGCTAGCCCTGTGTATGATGGATTGAGACATACAAGAAGAATCTTTTGAATTATCAGTCTTTAATTTCTTTATTAATTAAAAAAACTCCTTCCCATAGATGCCTGTTCATATTATAAGATTAGAAGCATTTTTGGTACTTTCCATGCTTTAATCTAGCGAAAAGAAGAAAAATAAAGGGTAGATAAACATGTTAAGAAAAAGATTTTTAGTATCAGAAGTAAAACATTCAAATATTATGTTTTCATTGTTCTTCCAAAATTCTCCAATGAGTAAGAAATTCATCACAAACTTCCTACAAAATACATCCACTGCATGCTAATACCATGAAGGCATTTTTTTCTTGGTCACATTCTTCTGAAATCTTCTAGAAGTGTGGATCTATAAATCTTGCCTTCAAATCCTTCTAAACTTTCCAAGTTGCAATGCCTAATATCCAAAGCAAAAATTACCTCTACCAATTTTGTAACAGAAAAAGGTCCAGAAATATTTTAAAAGAAGGGAGGGGGGAAACTGAAAGCTTTCAGATTTTATATTACGCCCAACGGGACTTTTTTTAACGTTTTGCATGCTACCTTTATTTATTAAATATCATGTTCTTCGCACTTAAACCATAAAATTGAATTCAACAGCAATATTACAAAATACTTAAAAGAGCATATCTTTAGAATTTCCGATACAGTTTCCAGCGCTGCAGATAAAAATGTCCCCCCCCTATAGAGTGTTGCCATTGCTCAGTCTGAAATCATAGAGTTTCTTAATCAAAAACTCATAAATGCTTTACAAAATATGAAATAGATAATAAAACAAATTCCAAATTTGGGCTTCCAGATGCCCACATTCGGGTGGAGACGTAAATTATTCAAAATTTGATGCTTCTAGATACCATTGCTTTATCATAATGTGAGAAACATGCATACATTTATGCATATTCTTCATCATTTAATTTCTTTAAATATAATACAGGGCTCTAATATTTGGTGGCAACAATTTAAAGTCGTTTATAGTGAATCAACACAAAATGGCAAATTGCCCTTTTGGACTAAAAAGCAGAGGGAAAAAATGTAAAATTAATTTTATAGAGGAAACAGATGCACATTCTCAGAATTTGAGACAATTACAAGTAAAAAACTATTACTGTGAAAAAATTAAAAAGAAAATATTCTTAATTAATTACATAGCTATACTGCTTTTGCTAAGAATTGTTTTGTAAATTAAACTTTACAGAATTTATTACCTTATTAATTTTTCAGATTCAAAATATTGTACAAAAAGTTGACAAAATGGAAAGCAATGTATGTCACTTTATAAAATGTGACAGAAAAATAAAAATGTTTTATTTTAATGTCATTTCTTAAATTTAATTTCTATATATTACCATTACTTTAATAAAATTTACCAATGTTACCAATTTAGCTTTAAAAAAATTGCCAGATCACCAAATGAAAAATTTTCTATAGAAATTGGTCTTAAAATCGCCAAAATATTGATAAGTCACAAAATTTAGAATTACTTAATAAAAGAATTCACATTCCCAAAAGCAAAAAGTTATTTAAGAGCTCTTCATTAGAAAAACTGAAATAATTTTGAAATGCTTATGCCTAATTTCTTGCCCACAAACTCGAATACTACACTGTTTGTATTAGTAAACAAATCATAACCCGTTCATCCATTCAAAAGACAGCCATATTTGTCAGTGAACTGCCAAAAATATTCCTCAAAAATGCTAATCCACACTCAAAATGGCAGTTGTAAAAAGATAAGAAATTTCAGATGATTAAAATTAAGGACAATTTCCTGATTTTGGACGAAATTAAGGGTTTTTAAGGACCATACAAATCTTGCCCGATTAATCAACTAAAAACTATAAACATAGACCAAATAAAAGCTATTTACTGCTTTGTTCAGTGAATTTAAAGAATGGCAGATCTTTTCAGATAATAGCTAGTACCAGAAACATGGAGTGCTGTTAATTTATGATGCCGTTGATTTTTGATAATTTTTAACAGCTTCTAATTTAAATAATTTCTTAGATAATGAAGATATACTGTAGTATAAATTTGCACTGAAATGAAAAGAAATAAAAGGGTCATCAGCTGCTCCAACAGTTATCACATGCTTTTAAAATTTATATGATAATTCTAACCAAGCAATGGTAAAAATATATTTATGGGTGCCCCTTGGCAAAAATTGGCCAGCAAGGCACAATTTCAAGATGCTGCTACACAAAACTAAAATAACAAGTCAAAGAATTGCACAAACTCGTTGTCCATGTACACATCGATCTATTTTCACTTAAAACATCAGACAACTGCACAAACTCGGCATTGTGCACTCCCTTGATTTTATCTATGTACACACTGATCTATTTTCACTTAAATCAGGAGAATGATGACAACATATAATGTTAAAACAAAGTTACTCATCACCAAAACTGAACAAAATTTGTAGCCAATCGAAGCTCAATAAACTAAATTTAAATAACACAATGAAGTAACATAAAAAAGGAAATACAGCTTATTGCATATACGCATTACAAAAAGGAACTATTGACTTCCCATATTTAGAAATTTCCGTGTCTTCAGTCTGTGACATGCAAAATTCCTTAACAGCATCCAAAAACTTTCTAAAATTATCCGACTAGAATATGCATACTGCCACCACCAAACAAATTTAAAAAAAAAGAGTAAAAAAATATCCTCAATAGTGCCGGACCGTTGGTGGCATCTCTTGCATGAAACTTTCTTGCGACAAGCCCATTCAAAGCCATATGAACAATCTTTACGTTCGACCATACGCATTTCCTTCGTACAAACAGGACACTTATAATGAATACTAAGCAAACCTTCATTTATACACGAGTCAATTAATATTCTTTTTCCAAATCATACAGAAACCTCACATTAAACTCATCCCATACAGCCACTTTACAGTGTACAGCACAAAATAAGCAACGTACTTCCCTAACTGACATCCAATGCAGAAATAAGCCGTTACAAATATTTTCCCATCAGTCAAATTCACTGCAATCAGGCAACCAATCATGTCATAATAGGGTTTCTATAACATTTAAATACTCAGGTTACCACAAATGAAACAATAATCTAAGAGGCACCCCTAAAATATATGCTAACCCAAAACAATATATCACACATTATATAATTGCGCAGCAAATGACATATATAATAACGGACACTGGTTATTAACTAGAATAATTATTACAATGTTAAACTGCTGATTTTTTTAACCATTATTCTTAATAAAATAAATGCTCATTAATCATGCACTGTTAAGGCCAACCCATTTATACTCATTCCCTTTTCCATAATTTCATTTGAAAAATTCGTTACAGACATTATATACAATATAAAGAGTGATGTTAAATAACCTCCTGTAAAATATACAGGACAAGCAAATGACAGCAAATTTAAGCAACTGCATATATCTCACACAGTTAAAATCTTCATAGATAGGGTTTTTTTGGGGTGGGTATCTGTGTGTGCATGCATTTTCTTATACTGATCACTTAATAATATATATTTTTATTATTCTTTTCAAATTAATTGCTTAACATTAATTCATAGCTCTTTGCAATATCAAAGATTTCGTTTTAGAAGAAAATGTACCAAAATTTCTTCTTCCAATGCTTGGTCCCAATGTTAAATTTTTAAAATAAAATTGTATTTCTTTTACTTTATTGATTTCAAATGCCATCCATACTGTAAAATAGCATATAATGAAGTCCAAATTTCAATTTTCATGTCAATGTACAAAAGATGGTCTCGGCACGAAAACTCAGTATATCACACATTAATTCTGATATTTTCAAGAGGTTTAAGAGGGAAAAGTTAATATTTATACAGAATTTTAATACATTAGAATAAACTGGATAAATAAAGGTTCCACTATGCAACCCTTCCTTTGCCTTTCAACAATAGCAATAACCCCACCCACCCCCCAAAAAAAATTCTAACTTCGACCCACATCCCATTTTTAATTCTTCTAAAGAAATTTTAAGGATATCTATATTTATTACAATGAATAATTTAAAATCAAACATAATGTAATTTATCTTAAAAATATGATGCCTACTAAAATTACAAATAATTGTATTTTACTTGGCTTGTAGATCTAAATTTCATCCAACAAACATGAGTGAAAAATAAAAGTTGAATGTGGTTTAAAGTAAGATGATTTAATCTTTCAATCTGAATTACAAAAATGTTCATTTTTAATTTTTTACTCTTTTTAAAAGTTTGATAAGTGCCATACTTAACAATAATTATAACTATTAATTTAAACTTATGCATTCTTGTTCTTTAAAATTTTCAGAAATTCGGATAAACTTTCAATAGCTTAATCTCTTGATCTGGATTGTAATTTTTTTCTGTTCTACTTATTGAAATACTTTTCAGAAGATTAGTTTTCTTCAGATTAGTAATATACAAACTATGCATATAGAATCTGAATGCTTTTAATTTTCTTTTTTAAATTTTAAAATAACTTAAGATTTACTTAAAAAAAAGTTGGATGACAATTTTAAATAAGTATCATCTTACGTAAGACTGAATTTAAGAATCAAAACTGAATATCAATACAAGCATAAGTCAACAGATTTTGTAAATTATTATTTAAAATACAAAACATCGTGGATGTAAAATGTAAAACAGATTAACACACCCTACTAAAAAGTATCCTCGAGAAATTTTTTCAAAATTTGTCATCATCTTTAATATCTTGAACTTCTTTTAACAACCTTATTACACTTCTATTTATATATACGTATGATGCACAAACTAAATAAATTTACATTAATTTCTTAAAACTATAACAAACAAACTTAATTAATGCTAAATAGAACTGCCAATATCATCTGGCAATCAAGATTTGAATAAACTTTTAGTTATTTTATATTTAAGTTCTATGAAATTACCAAAAAAAATGGAGGGGATACTTTTATCAACCACAAATTTGCATTCATTATCGATGAATAAAATTTTAACAGTATATTGCACAGGAAAAATAATATGAGACAAGACGTCAGCATTTTACTGTTGGATATCCAAATATTATGCTAACAATATCCATACAGTTCTAATGTTATTAATGATTAAAGATAACGTAAAACACGGAGAGTATTAAAAATAACTATTTTAAGATATTTTTCCTTCATAAAACTAGTTTTAAAACAGACAGAAAAGAAATACTGGTTGATCATAATGTGAAATATATTTTAAAAAAATATTCGAAGATCAATATTTGTTATGAATATTACTTGAATCTATCCTTCTTCAAAAGAATACATGAATTCAAGAACACAAAAATGTCTTAAATATAAGATAACTGACTGCGCATCTCTCGAATATTTACAAGGAGCTCAAAATGACCAACACTAAAATCTTTATTACTATTCATATGGACATAAAAGGATATGTATCATATAACCTCTGATCAAAATAAAATTCTTTTCAACACTATCACTCACCTTTTTCTGTTTTCAGTCACCTCAGGCCTCCCTTTAAGTTTGGATTTTGGTCCTTTCGATCGCTTTTTCTTAGCCTGGATGGCCATAACTGAAAATAGAATGCAATTTAATTTATGCATGAAATTAATAATACATTATACAAAATGTTAGCATTCATAAATCTAATTCTTTGTATCAAAATACACAACCTTTTCGGTTAACATCGGCATTCATTTTTTGTTTGCAAAGTATCAGCCAGTATATTGTCAGTAAAGAGTACAGAGAGCAAACTATAGCTATTGCCTACTGCTAAACTTCATTGACCCAAGACGTAGAAACAGCAGTGGTCGTACAGTAACACCGTAAATAACTTATTGATATCGAAAATGAGTTTCAAATATTAATCGTCATTAATAATTTTATATATCTGAATTTAATAGTAATTTAACATATTTACATAAATTAATACATAACTAGAAAATGAATAATGCTGTTTAACGCAGTCCCCCATTTTCAAACATAATAAAATAATAGTTTAAAAAATAAAAAAAAATGAGTTCTTTTCATTTACAAAATTATAAAAATAGACGCCTTTTCTATAAAATAATAAGCTTGGTTTTGAGCAGCACGATACCATATTTCCTTACCCGTAATATCACTATTGTTCTTACTAATTAACTTGCTTATAGTTCTTTAGAATGCTATCTCTTAGAAATTGATTTCTGCGTTTTATAGGGGCCTAAGAACCTTTCAGCTGAACCTACATAGTTTAAGGACTATTTCCACAAAAGTCTGCATTCATTTGTTAAATTATGGCGAAACACACTTAGGTCTGTATGACCAAAGAATACATTTTCCGATGAGAATCTTCTAAAACAAACTGGTTCAAAGATAAACTGGTTCACGTTACATATAGGAAACACATTTGAACTTGAATCAAACCAAATAATTTGTAGGAATTTGTTCCTACAAATTCTTTGGATCAAACTGCCAGTTTTCAAGTGTATTTTGCACTTAACCATTGGTAGATCTTGGCCATATTTGCTTCAACTATTTATTTAAACTATCAGATTTATTTTAATGTTGTTCAATATTTTCTCCTTGTAGGAAAGGAACACTAGATATAGAGTTTCAGTTGCTTTATGGCTATTAGTTGTAATAAAGTGATACGAAGATAAGTTATTATAAACATTCTTAGCATAGAATTAAGTGACTTTGACAAAAGAAATGCTAAGCACATCGCGCACGAGGAGTTGAAAAATGATGATATCATAGAAATGATGATAATGAATAAAGATATGTCATCGTAGAAAAAATGCCAAGGCCCCCTTTCCTCTAACTGTAATTTCAACAGGTTAGGGTGAGGGTCTTATTATATAATGTAAATGGGAGCCTTAGGTTAGGGTAATCTGAAAGAGGGAAAAAAAGACGCAAGAAAATAAAGAAGTGGTCAAAATAGGAGAAAATTCGCAAGGTAATACGCGTAATTAAGATAACCTTAATTTGGATTTTAGACCATGGAATTGATAATTGTCCGAAAACTATCAGAATATTTTCGTATGAAGACATATTCATCAGATGATGAATCATTTCTGAAGAAGACTTATATTCACAACTATCAGAAAAGTCTATCGAAACAGTACTAAAAATGTTATTGACTAATAAATGAAGATCTTAAGAATCAAGGACTTCCTGTGTAGAGGGCGTTTCAGTATAGATTTCGAAAGGAGACCAAAGCTTATTTCCAATTATTTGGCTGAAACATAGTAAAATGAGAAAGGTAAACAGGTATACCATATAAAGAATGCGCACTACTTCAGATTGCATATAAAAACTATAGGTCATGAATGCCACAAATGCAGTGTCACAACCAGGGAGCTTAAAGTGAGACTGGAGTGATGGCTTTGTATTTAGGAGTCCCGCGGTCTTTCTTGTTAGTTATCAAAGGCCTGGTAAAACACTGGTCTGCTCTGTGATGGGCTACATATTCAACATATCGAATGACATTTCCCAGGTAAGCATTAATTTGTTTTTATTTATTTGAAGCATAATATTGTGTCTCATTCTGTCTTGTTTAGCTCTAGTTGTTTACAACAAATATTAAAATAAAGGTCTTTGAAATACATGCTACTTGAATTTTTCCTGTGCTAAAAATTACCTAAAACTATTTTATAAAACATGAAGTAAGTTTTGCGCGAGAACTACAGTAACAACTGAAATTATATCTTTATGAATTCTGCCAGGTAAATCTTTTATCGCCAATAATTGTAACGATCACTATAATTTAATCATCACTTCCTATAACCCTTTAATAAATTGATTTTTTCTAAACATTATTAAGTGTTTTTTTAATAATTATGAATGCTAAATTAGAAAATGTGTGTGCATTTTTTTATTTACAATAAATGATTATGCCTTCTTTTTATGTTTGCTGATCTAGCTTCGCATATTTTAACAAAATTTAGAAGATTGTATTACTTGTTTTCAACTTCTGTAAAATGTTTTACTCATTATTCCACTGATTTTTGGTTTAAAAATATTTCTCTGATTAATTCTCCTCAGTCTAGTGTTGTTTATTATGCTGGAAGTTTTATTGACAATAAAAAATCTGAGACTACGAGTGCTGAAAGACATCAGCCACCATTGGTTAATAAGAAGAGTTCTGAAATTTTATATTAAATCTGAATGAAACATAAATAAAGTATGAATGCGAATATGTGTGAATTAATTGAATGTTCAGGCCACAAGGATCTGCGATCAGCTGATCTAAAAACATCGCTGTCTGAATGCATTGTAATTATTTTAAACTGAAAGTTAGTGAAGAAACTGCAAATTAAAAGTATTCTGGATGTAAAAAATTACTGTAGCTGTTATAGGTACTTAAGTGTTAATTAGACATAAAATTATTTCTTCATGATTAGGAACAATGATTTGATAAATCGCCACTGCTGCAATTTGTTTTATTGTGAAAATTCATCCTTAAGTAAAGCCAAATAAAAAATTACTTTCATGATTAGAAACAAAGACTTGTAAAACGAATTATAATATGATTTTCTTGTAAAAAGTTTACATGTTTGCAGGTTATTCTTCCTTTCAGAAAAGTTCTCAAATTTAATCCTCAAGAACTAAAAACAATTTCATACGAAGGACTGCTTATACATAGTTTATGACAAATTTCATCCATAGATAATTTTTTTCTTATTTCATAGAATTAATTGTAGCAATTTTTCATCTGTTGTCAGTATTGATAAGTGTAAACTTGTGAATAACAGTTTACGATTATCACTTGCATCAACTACAAGAATATTTTTAGAGGGGAACAAAATTGCTGGTAAAATATATTAAGTATATGAATAGCCTCTCAAACGGAACAGCGATTAATGACTCTACCCTACCGAAGGGCCTGGGTACGAATCCCGGAAAAGGCATAGATGTTGTAAATGTATAGTGTCTTTGTGGCATAGGTGTGCTCTAAATATAGGGCGAGACGAAAGCCTTCTCATGTGATTCGCTGTTAGGGGAGTGGTGGAAAGCCTTCTGACTCATCCCCGGAGTTTTCCCTCTCTAAATTGAGATAGAACTAGGCAATATCATGCTGTCACAGGGCTTAATTTCTAAAAGTAGAAGTGCTGAAGTCCTATGGAAAGAGGAACAAGAGTACATAAATAAATAAAATGACTACTAAAATCATTAATAATTAAAAAATAATATAGTTAATGATTATCAAATTAATTAATAATTATATGCTTGACATTAATATTTATTAATTATTGTTTAATTCATAATTATTATTTAATTAATTCATAATTAAATGTGTAAAGAGATAAATTAAAATTTAATAAACGATTTTTAATGTAATTTTATTGCTAAAAATAAAATTTTCGATATCAAATTTCTTCTGAAATTGTTGTTCAGTTACATAAAAGAAGTACTGGTACCTTCTTATTTAGGGCTCCGGTGCGCACCGGCTAGAATTAGAATTTATCCCTAAAGCTAAGAAGTATCGGAACCGGGCTCCGGTGCAATTTAAGCCCTGTACTGTCACCTATATGATGCCCAAGACTCTTGCCAACTACAGACGTATGTGTGTATTTCTTGCCACGATAAGTTTCGTGGGCTTCTTCTGATGAGGTTAGACAAGTGAGATTAATCACAACAACAATACTATATAAAAGAGAATACCATATGCCGTATGCTGTCATTGCCTAATCAAGTGAGTCATTTTTCTAGAATGGCAAAAATTTTTGAAACCAGGAATAATTTTTATTTCAAAATTACAACATTACGGAAAAGAAATGAAACGATTTGAAGTCATATGTAAATAATAAATTTAATGATGAAGTATTTATAATTCAAAGTGCATGAAGTATTTTTATAATTAATATCCATCTCAGGTTGGATTCTGCCTAATTTTAGTGTGCATATGCATGCAAATTCAGCATACTTTTCCACTGTTATAATATGCGAACAGAAAATATTTCTTTAATTAAGAAAAAGATTTAGAGTTGCTTATTGTCGTTATAGAGTTCGTTACTTTTGTTCTGTTAAAGTAAGTGTCGAACTGCTAAGCGAATAACCGCTTAGGTCCAAGAACAGAAACATAAACTCAAGAAGAGTTAATTACCCTTTATTTTACCCAAAATAAGATTAACAGCCGGCCCCTTTTTGTCACATCTATTAGGACGTACAGCAAAGCCTCCACTTGGGCTTAAACTTAAATGTAAGAAATGAGAAACTAATGACTAACTAAAGAGATTTAGCCGAAACTAACACAATTCTAAACCCCTTGGCCCCTAACATTAAATCGGGCAGCGATCTATCAAAAGGCATGCAATTCGAGAGACGTAGATTCAGTATGGTAATAAAATCACGTACCAAAAGGCACGTAAATTAGAGAGACGTAGCCCAAGACAAACTGCGTCAAACTCTACCGGAACCTGGCTCCGGTAATTTTCCGTTTGCACCATTTTAAGGGAATCAAAATTACAGCATGTAAATTTTATTTTAATAAGAACTATGTCTTAAAAATCGTTTTTAACTTCTGAATGCATGCTTATCTTTTCATGGGAAACAAACTCTTAGACGGAGTTGAGAATTTTAAGAACAGAAAAGCTCCCGAGATGAAAATTGTCATTGCGACAAAAGCCTTATGTTTGTTCTCAAGTTGCTATTGGATCAGAATGGGGGAAAATGTTTTCTCCTGTTGCATTTTGACAGTTAGAATTATATCAGGAAGACATCGCTGTCATAAAGTTTTAAGCTTTTGTCTCTTTGCTTTCGAAGCTATACTTCTCAATTTCCTTCCACATTCTCTTACTCTTTCTAGCATTTTCTCTATTCCTACGAGTAACGCTTTAATCGTTTTACCCTTTTTCAGTGGTAATCTGGAAAAAGAAAGGGTTTTTATTTCCATTGTTCTTTGCAGCAGTACATTATTCCATATAGTCAGGATTTAAGTCCAGGTGAGCTATTTCTTAGCTTTTAAGTGAAACTGTAATTCCAGTCGGAGCTCTGAAGAAGGGAGATCCGAATTTTTTTAACTATTTATCATAAATGTAATAATTTATTAAATTTTTCTTTATCTCTTCACATTTTATTTAATTCTTTTATTATTATAATTATTAGTTATTTAAGTTTAATTAATTTATTTGATCTTTCATACACTGGCACTTTAATTTTAGAAATGAAGTCCTGATATTTTTAGTTTGCACTTGAAGGATGTCCTCAAAAGTTGATTGAACCACTTCCACTGCTACAGAAGTTGAAAATGAAAGCACTGAAAATGGAACCATATCTAAAGGCATATAAATTCCAGTGTAGGAGGAAAATTTCAGTTATGCTGTTAAAAGTAGTTCCATTGGCATGAAAGTAAATTCCTTTATGGAAGTTGGTACCATTTTTGAAACTATTCAAGCTGTAGGGAAGAAAAATAACTTAAATTCTATAGCGAGTACTTCACGTTATGTTTCTTCTACTAAAACATTAGACGAAAAATGAAACTATTAAAACAAAACCTGAAACGAAGAAAAGCTGAAATTAAAAACTTTTTATGTGCTATGCTTAGTTATTATCACATATTTTCAATGTGCTATGCTTAGTTAGCATATTAATTACTAAATGGAAAATGAAACTTTCAGTATGTTAACTGAAAAATTTGGTGCCTTATCATCTGAAGTTCTTATGCGCAGTTAAGAAATAATAATGTACAAGCAGTACTCAGAAGATTATGCCCATTATTGATGAATTTGCGTTATATTTTTATTTCTCAAATGTCATACAGTTACATATCGAGATCTTTCGTTCATCTATCACATCCTTCCATAATCCGCAGATGGGTATCTTCTGTTGAGTCTGGTTTTTTAATTTGTTTAAATAGGCCTTTAGGTTTATGGACTTATAAAAGAAGCTGTTCCAAGGAACTTGAATCTTACTGATTGCTGTTTTTGGCTCAAAGGCTTTTGGGTCGAAGGCTTTGGGTTAAAAACGAGTCTTTTGGGATAAAACTAGAAACAAATATTCTGGATATGTTCATTGTCTTTTTGACGGGTGGTAAAGAAAATGCTTTACATCCGAAGCTCTGTTTTCTTGATCGTTTCTTTAGCGAAATATTTCAAATGGCCTATAGAACATTTTGTAGTGAACAAAATTATTTCAGCTCTACTTGGCGAATTCAGTCAAATTTCTTTGATAAACTTAGCTGATATAGGTATCCGTATTTGGTTAATTACAGCTGGCTAGCTTCTTGTAATCTGCATACATTCGAATTGCTTGACTGTAAAATAATAGGTTGTAAAAATTAAAGTAAAATAAAAATAACTGTAGAACATCAGTTTATGCGCAGCATTTATTTATTTATTTATTATACATCAGTTTATTCATGACGCTTGCCATGTGTTGAAATCAGCTCGTAACACTTTAGCAGAAAAGGAATTTATATCTTCAAATAGTGGAACTATAAAACGGGATCTTATTACCATACTGAATCTAATTCAAGCGGATTTAGGTTTCAAGTTTTCATAAAAACTATCTAGAGCTCATATACGATTTCATAACAAGAAAGCCCACCAAACACTAGTAGTTCAGTTCCAGATTCGAATCTCGGCGAACGGGCTAGCTGCATAGACGTTTTCGTGGTTTCCTTAATGTGTAATATGTTACGAGCTAGTTTTCCTTAAAACATCCTCCGCGAAGATATTCTGCCTTCTAAACAGATAGCCCTCATGTGCTTTGCCATAATCAAATAAACCAAATCATAAAAGAAAGTGAATGCTTCACTAGCTGATCAAATTTTGAGTTCTGCTTATGCAGATGGGCTAATGTTCCTCTTTAAAGACAGTGAAGCTACAGAAGAATTTATTACAATGATGACCAGGTTTTTGACTTATTAAATAGTCGCAATAACTTTGCTAAGGCATATAAGTCACCTCCTGAATTAGCTAAATGATACTGGCTGCAGAGTATTTCTTAACTGCTACAGAATATTTTATCTATACAAAAGCTGGCAGAATTTCCATCTTAAATCATTAGGGAAAAAAGTCTCCATTTGGATTCGTTATAAGTATGAATTCTGTGCGATCATTTGTTTCTGTAATATGCAGCAGAATGGAAACCCTTTGAAGTATGTATTAACGTATAAAATGGCACAGGATCATATTGAATTATTTTTCAGTTCCATTTATCATTTTGGTTCAGTAGCAATCTTAACTGCGCTCAATTTCTCTGGGCTATCAAAAAACTTCTCTTGCACTAAAATGTAAGAGACTCTGTTATATTATAGTGTAAGAGATATTGTTGGAAATTCTTTGGATTTCTTAGTAAAGATATCAATAATAATTGAATTTGGGACACGGAAACATTCTCTAGTATTCCAGAAAAATTCTCTATGATATTCCAGAAAATGAAATATTAAAATATTCATAATACTCACAAAGTGAATTTTGATCAGAATATTAAGAAAACAAAGCATGCTATATTTGTAGTTATTTAAGAAAAAGAAAAATAGACATTTGTTCACGTATGACTTGAACAAATAATGCTAATTGCAGTGAAAAATAATGAAAATATCTTGGATAGTAAGATTTCCCAATGTTTTACGAAGCATTCTTCCTCAAGTAGGTTTACGTATGCATTCAGAGATTGTTTTTAGATGTGTATCAAATGCTGAAAAAATATTAAAACTTTTATTTGTTACTATCAATCACATTTGAAGAAAAATTTTATTTTTGCTTTTACGAAACTTTCGCTATAAAATTTGAAATCAAAAAGTATAATTTCTTCATCCATTGGGGAATGAAACTGGATGTGAACAGATTCATGAAGTTCAAATAACAAAGAAAATTTTTGAAATGCACATTCAAAATACATTTGACATTTTATGGCGAAACATAAACATTACAGAAAGTAAACCAAAATTCTACGAAGGTAAGGGAAAACTATAAAAATTAATTCTGCTAAAAAATATTTGAAATGTACTTAATGAAATGAATATTTATTACTTATTAAATTATTATTTTTTATTAAAGTTTAATAGTATAAAAAGGAAATCTCTGTTTGCATATAAATTCTACATTTCTAAACAACAGGAGCAATTGTGAATAATGTCCTTATTCTTTATCAGGCTATAAGGTTTATCCTAATTTTATAACAGTTATTTTAAGTTTATGCCCCTTTCCTATCTCTTCTAGCTTCAGCTTGCAGTTTCTTAGCAGAATGTATTTTCAGAAACCCGTTTAATGCAAATGAATAGGAGTAGTATTTAAGTCGATGTTTCGCTGACTTCGTTAGAAAGCCAGAGTTTCTGACTAGCGCTCGTTTGCCTTTGAGCTACGTCTCTCTCTCTAAGCTATTACTACACTCGGCCGGACTTCAGGCCCTTGATAGCTTCGTCTACTTAATTGAGATTTAGGGGCCAACTTCTTAGAATGCTGATAGCTTCAGCTACATCTTTTAATTAAGCATGAGTTAAGATTTAATTCCTATTAATTTGAGTTCAAGCTTAAGTGAAGGTTTGCTGTGTGCTCTGAGATAGGAGCCGACTGTGCTTATGCTTATTTTGAGAGCACTTTTTGAGTCTTAAGTCTTTGTTCACACACTCAAGCGATTATTCGCTTATCGGTATAAAACTGTTCCTACATTTAACTGTTAAATAAAAGGGTGAAACCCCACACGGTATCACACTAGCATTTGAGTGTGTTTCTTATAAACTTGCACCCATAAAATATTGTTGCGTGCTTACGGGTTCTTAATAGATTGAATTCACAAGTGCGATAAAATGTGAATAAAATTTATTCTCATCAGAAGGAATATAATAGAACGCTGGAATTTTCCTCTGAGATATTTATACAAGCGTTCACAATATCACACAGTAATAATCAGTATTTATACTTTAAACTACTAAAACGATATGTGATATCACCTTGTCCTCCCTCAGCATCAGATAGATTCGTCTTGATGCCTTGCCTTACTCCGTCAGTCCCCGTCACTGGAACTCGAGGGCCAAACCTCCATCGAGAAGGTCGTAAATCTACGTGCTATATAGCCCCACCACAGCCAGAGGAACAGACACGACAGTACCAGTACGGTCCCTGACAAGCCTAAACCAACGTGAGAATAAACTTGGGTTCTAGTCCTGTGAAGTCAACTTATTTATCCCCGTGGTTGAGACTGCCTAAGTACAGATCCTAGCCAGTACTTCCCAGGAATTCTCCTGAGTCAACCTCCGAGGGGATGAGTGCAGAAACCAGGCAGGAGAAGAGTTAAAAGAACCCTATATTAAACTCTTTAAAATTCACAGTGCGTCGACTTCACGCTAACAAACTACGCCTCGCTTGGGCGGTAACTCAGCTAACAAGAACTAAACTAAAAATTCAAAGATATTAACAAACAGTAGAGTTTTTCTACCAGGAGTCAGATAATCCTGTTACCCCCAAACCGCGTCGATGTCTCGTGGCAGAAAAGTAATAGCTGTTACGCCACTTTAACCAGCAACGAATGCAAAATCACAACCTCACGCTACAAAGTACAGTGCTTGCCCACACTCTCTAGCTTTCCTTTGTAGAAGTGAGTATTTAAACCTTTTTCTCCCATTGGTAGAATTTACATTCCTTCACACGCGCTACCAAATTTAAATATTCTGGCATTGGCAATTAGAGGAAATGAAGGCTCATAGGAAAGTAAGCATAAAATTAAACTTAGCCGGTTAGTTAAAATGAATAGAAATCCTTACAGATGAAATAGAACGCAATGCAAAGAGAAAGATATATAATAGGTCTCTCCTTGAACTCGCAACAATAACAACAGAAGCTAACTAAACAACTGCGCTGAGACGTTCTCTCCTGAAATTACGGTTACAGCTAACACAGTAGTCAATTATATTTATTCAATTCCAATGCAAATCAAGGTGATACCTATTGATTCGATATTTCATTGAATATCATCATTTTTGGGTATGTAAAGATAATTTTGGACATGAGTGTATATAATTTTATGCCAAGTTGTATTTGTATATTCTGATGGATACTCCCCTTTTCCATTTTTGCCTTTACTATATAAGGCACAAATGAGAGGAAAACTACCCCATCTACCTGGTCTAAAAATAGACCTTATGATCTTGTTTGGTTCACCTCTAGTTTCACCATAAACGACGGCCTCTAACAGACCGACCAGTTCCTCAAACTATGAAGATACACCGAATATATATAATTAAACTAACTAAGAAAAGTCCGGTAAACCAGACTCCAGGCCCAAGTAACTTAAATGTTGGTATAGAAAAATCAAGCAAAGTAAAGATAATACATTCAACATGGTTGCGCAACTCAATTAATTTTTTCAAGTGGAATAGGCAAAAGGAAAGAAGAGAGAAATTTAAAATAATTAGATAAGGTAATCAGAATAAAATTAAAATAACGAAGCCTGTGGAGACATTAGGTATTTTTTGAAAGCAGGAGAGATTAAAAAGTGAGTAATGCCCTTTCCGGGACTCGAACCACGTACCTCTCGAACATGCGTCGAGCGCGCTGACGAGTACACCACGAAGGCATGTGGAGAAGGGCGGGAGATATACCTTATAAGTCTACCACAAAAGCAAACTCCAACACAATCACAACATTAAAACAAATACTATAAACACATAGTTAACACGTATCAAGTAAAAAGAAACAAAGACGTATGGAATTAAGTAGTCACAAGGCATAAAATCATCAACATCTCAAGTATATCAAAATGAATAAAATTACAAGTCAAATTTTGAAATCAGTTCTATAAAATTCTAAAATCACTAAAATACGAGTAAAAATACAATAAAAGACTTTTTAATTATACAGTTATAATTTTGATTATATCAAAACACTACATGCACTCCGTTTACCATTAACAACACCTGCAATCTCTTTGGCAAACTTACATAATTTATTATAAATTATATATTCAAAATATGCAATTTTCATTTGCTGTCATACACTTTCTGTTAATTTATATTCAAAAGCGAAGGGCCCTGCGGATCCAGGTCAATAACAAGCTAAGCATAATGAATTTTCCTGTTTACTAAATCTACTAAGATACTCAGGATATCTACCATGATTTGTTACAAGCTGATTTGCATCTAGTATATCATTGTATACTGGCATATTTTTAGCTATTTTTATATTTTTAAATAAGATTATATTATTTCTTATTGAATTATTTCATTGCTATAATTGTTATAATTATATTATGAAGGTATATAAGGTATTTCTCCCACCTTCTCTGCATGCCTTCGTGGTGCAGTGGTCAGCACGCTCGAAGCGTAACCGAGAGGTTCGTGGTTCGAATCCCGGCGAAGGCGTTGCCCATTCTTCACTCCCGAAATAAACTAATGTCCCTACACTGGCGCTCGAACTAAAAAGGTGGTGGATGGTGATTCTCCACCACCGGAATTTGGCGACTGGGTCTTCAAAACCCCAGTCGCCTTTTAAAAGGGGGAGTATATAAGATATTTATCGCGCTTTCTTCGCATGCCTTCGTGGTGTAGTGGTCAGCAGACTCGAATCGTAACCGAGAGGTCCGTGGCTCAAATCCCGGTGAAGACGTTGCTCATTTTTCATTACTCCTGCTTCCGAAATAACCTAATGCCTCTACAGGTAATAGATTTGCATTATTCTAATTGCATATTTATTTGAACCGAATATTTTTATAAAATTTTCATTTTCCACCATGGCGCCTCCTTAACCAGCACGTCCGTCCTCTCGCTGGCGGCAAAGCACACATGAGCTTTAACCCAATGTAACAAAATACAATGTTACTTCTTCATATTTTAAAAATTTTCTTTGATTTCATTAATTAATGGATTTTCAGATACCGGACTAGCCAATGACTGTAACAGGGAAAGGCAACCTGTATAAATATCAACAAGAGTGTCACTTAACTTTCGTTTAATCCACATCAAGGCTTTATTGAATGCACAGCATTCGTATTGAAAAACTGAGTTATAATAATTCGGTCTGTATTTTCCACAGTCAGTTCCAATTTCGTAATAAAATACTACTAATGCTGAACCATAATTGTTATCATGTCCGGAACCGTCAGTATAAATGTCTATTACTCCAGTCTTTAGCTCGTATTTATCATTAATAATTGACAGGTTTGTAGACGGTTGTACACTATATACATTATACACTTCAAACATATATTTTGTTAACAAGTTATCTCCAGTTTAAAGTCCTGTCTCTCTCATCAAAAATTTATCATAAAAAAAATCCATAATAAATTGAGAACAGCGGCATGCCGGTCAAGACGCAGACCACTTCGGTAGAAACTGTTCTAAAGCTTCATGTCATAGTTAGGCACCAGCCCCTCTGGATAGAATCTAATTTGAGGCGAAATTTCTGCAGTTCCCCTGCTCTGGAACACCACACCCAGTGCAGCACATGACTATTCGAGTGATGACATTTTGAATATATCTCTACTCAATCCTGACCTTTCGCTCAAAGTGCAGGAGAAAAAGGCCCGTTTATAATTCATTAATATATTATCTGCCCTACGTTGCACATTTTTCAAGTGATCTATAAAGGTGAGGAGCGTGTCGAAAATTATTCCCAAGTACTTTAAATTGTTAACAAACTTGATTCTTTCACCCTTAAATTTCAATCGTGGTGGTCTTGTTTGTTTACCACCCTTTGGAAAGAATGTTGTCTTGGTTTTTTCCATTCTAAACCTCAGACCTTCCTCAACACTCCATTCTTCAACAATTGATTTTATATCACAAAATAATTTCTCAAGTTTTTTCAAGGAATCTTGTCTAATTAGTATCTTGATATCATCTGCGTAGCCGACAATCTCAACCTCGTTTTGGAATTCTCTGCGAAGCAATTTATTTATTATGATGTTCCAAAACAGAGGATCACTACAGGAGCCTTACGAGCACACCTGATGGATGTCTAGTACGGTCTCAGTTCAAGCATTGCAGATAATTTTTCTTTTCCGAGAATAACTGAAATAAACTTCCAAAATGCTTTCTGTAATTTTGAAATGTGTCAAAGCATTCAGTAGTGACATCCATGTAACTGAATCAAAAGCTGGGAGATGTCCAAAGAGACAATAGCAACGTGCTGAGGAGTTCTATAATATGAAACAAAATTCTGGACCTCAAATAAAGCCTCTTCCGTGTTCCTCCTAGGCACAAAATCATATTGTCTACTACTCAGTTTGCCTTCTTTTATAAAATAATGAATTATTCGATTAAATAATAACTTAATCAAAGATCTTTCCATAGAAATTTAGTAAAGTAATTGGTAGAGTCTTCCCATTTTATTTGGGAATCAGTATAACTCTACCAATTTTCTAGGGCACCAGGAAGGTTTTAGCTTTATTTCACTATTATATATGGCGAGAAAGAACTAAGGGTATAATTCAAACAATGTCTTCCCTAAGACCGCATTTATTCCATCTGGACCTGGCGAACTTTTATTTCTTAAACCATTTCTGACGCAGGCCAATTCCTCCAATGTAAGTTCAGGATCTTCATCTTTACATAAAAAGAGTTTATTTCTCTCCAACTCATGATTTCCCTTCACACCAAGATCCAGTAACTTTCTTATAAGCTTAATGTTTATATCCATTTTTTCCATCTCACCCTGCAGATCTTGTCTCCTAACTATACAAGTCCCTTTCAACTCATTCATAGCAACTTTATAACAGCCTTCATAACAATTCTTCTTATTAAAAAATACCTTTTCCTTGCCTCATATCTTGTGTTTTTAATTAAGCGTTTATTCAGAGCCAAAACTCTTTTATATCCGATCTTTCTCCTCATTTCTTCACCTTTCTCAATTACCTTTACCTGGAATCTCACCCACAAAATCCACTATAAAGTTTTCATATTCCGAACTCTCATTAATTGCCTGAAGTCGTTTACAAAAACAGTTTGTTCTTCGTTTTAGACCTCGGCTAAATCTTTCAATCTTCTGAGAATTCCTTTCTGTCTTAGAATCAAATTTTCCAGAAAATCGAACTCATCACTATAGAGGATATGTCTATAGTCACCAAAAGTATCTTCCTTCAGTACTCTCAAATCAGTATTATTATAGTCCAAACTTGTGAGGCTATCACCAAGTCTGCTCATCCACAACCATTTGTTGACATAAAGGCACGGAGTATTTAATACATGCGTATTATTTGCTACAACAAAATTATATACCAATAGTCCCCTGGCATCATTTCCTGGAGCTCCCCGTTTCCTGGAGCTGATCTTGAAATATCTTCTGCTGGAGAAAAATAGACCGAGAATATACTTGTAAGTTGTGCATTCATAACTGTAATTTCAGTAATTTCACCCGACTCAGCAACCGAAATAAACTCTATATTTTTGTTAATTACTATAATAGCCGAGCGACCATTTGGAACAGTTATTTTGCTCTATATAAGGTATTTTATAGGCGGGGGCATTGTTTATTTTCCACGTCTTTAGCATAAAAAGTACCTAATGACTCTACAACTTCTGTTTTTTAAAATACTTTACATCCATGCTTAGCCTCATATAAACAATGATCACTTTGTGTCGTCAAAATTCGCTTAGGATTATCTTAAGCATCTGAGATACTTTCCTTTAGCAGTTTTCGTACATTGTAATTATTTCATGACATTTGTTTGCATTTTGCGTCATTTAACTGCTCTCTCAGCCCCCATATTATAATTTATAAGTATAATACCATATATATCGCAATTTAAGTGCTATGATAACTGTAAGTACTTCATGTCTCTTAACTACCGCTAAGTATCCTTGCGCGGTCAGATTTTAAGTCATATAACAATTTGAGCAATACATTTTTTACAACTGCATGTATTTCATACATTTATACAATTCATTTAAAGTTATATTTCATATACATGCATCTTATCTGGAAATAACATTTGCTTTTTTAAGCACATTGCTTGTGACTGTTTTAATTTCAGTAGAACATTTACTCATTACGTCAGGACTGAGTGTTCTATGCATACTCTTGGCGAACATATTCGTGAAGAAGTTTAAGTTCTGATCTTGGACAGGAAGCTGAATGCAGCTACGTTCTGTGGTAGAATACGTGGTTAAGTAGTAGAATAACTGCACGTAAGAAGGATTTAAAATCCTCTTTTATTAAACCACTATTATATACAGCCCTTCCCAACTCGGGAGGGATAACAATAAATAATGACCGCACTTGGGTCTAACTTGAACAATCAAATAATTTAAAATAAAAACAGAAATTAAGTAGTCATTGCTCACAGAGCTATAAACGCGAGGTTGGCCTCTATGGTAAATCATCAAAGGGGCGTAGCAAGATTTAGCTAATACTAACGCACTTAGATTATTTCAACAAGTAATAGAGTAACAACGCTAAGGCTTAGAATTTAACTACTAGCAAGTCAGGCGAACGTCGAACAGAGCAGCAGTGATCTGAGACTAAAAGCTTTCTCAATCCGAGAAGTTCCTTGTTAACGCTTAAATACAAACATGGCTCCACTTCAAATTAGCATAAAGCTGAAACGCGCGCTCATTCTAACGGGAAGTTGAACTAAGAAATCATAGGAAAGGGAAATTAAAAATAAAACTTTGTTAGTTTAAACTAAAACCTTACATACTTCCCGCCAGAATTGGCAAAAGTTGAACTACTGTGGTCCAAACGGACCATGTTGAAACTTTGCGATTCTAGAAATACTCAAAATTTAACTCTTCCTAACTTAGGCCAACCTTTACAGCAAAATAGAATTTCTTGGCCATTTACAGACGAAAACTTGATTTTTACATACACCTTCATCTGTTTTCAGTAACTACCTTACTTTCGTCTGCCTCCTTCCAGCAAAATCTGGAAGCAAAGAAATTTTAGTATAACATAATAACACTAAGTTCTAGGTAACAGACTTGTTTTCTTACCCGTGTTAATTCTCACACACACATTATCATTCAAGCAAAATTAAATTCTTCCCCCAATGCTCTCCACCGGTGTTGGATGCAAAGCGAACCGCAATTGCGGGTTTTTTTTTGTTCGGGCGTGTTCGACTCTACCACCTACGATCGACTAACATTAGTTAGAACTTGACATATCGAGACCTCAGAAGACACCCTATAACCAGCTAAACCTGATGTTCTAACTAACTTCATGTCTATCACTTTAAGTGTATTTGGTGGAGAGCCTACTAATACTTGCATTCTATTACTTCTACACGCCTTTTCATGCATACTGTTGCGTTATACGGGTTCGTGGATTTGAGAGTATCCGATGAAAACACGATGCAGAACAGTAAAAAGCACAATTTATTTACAAGAATCACTATTTACAGCACAGTTCCAAAATTACCTTTAAAAGCGTCGAAAATCTACAATAAATACGCTGAAACAATCAGCAACACAGCTTCAGGATGTAACTGCACAGGTAGCTTCACGGCAACACTAAACTTCTAATAAACACCGTGGAACAATCACCAATACACTGTCAAGCTATACTGTAAAGGTAGCTTCACGGCAAAGCACTATCTCGATCGCTTTCCGTTCACAAAACTCTCGCGTAGCTTAGCACTCACAGATTCAGTGCAGCGATTCTCACAACAATCACAATTCTCACACACTTAATCACACTCCTGGCTCTCAGAAACGCAAGGGTTTATATAGCTTTTCATTAGGTTCCACAGGTTTCGAGAAATATCTCGCCAGGAAATTATTCTAGAAGCTTCCCGATTGGACCATGGGTTATCGCCAATTTAGTCGCCAAATGGGCGATAAAGTCGCCAATCTGGCAACCCTACCATACACTATTTTATGGCAACCCTAGTGCTATGCCGGAAAGCTTACATACAGGCGCAACCGCCGAATTTTTCGTAACACTGCCCCCTCCCAAGGACTGCACGTCCCGGGCAGTACAATCCCTGGCTGGGAGCCAAAAAGAAATAATCGAAAAAGCTACAAAACAAATAAATTACAATAATAACAAAATTTGCAAATATTTACAGTATTTACAAATAACAAAAACATTTACACTAATTACAAAGATCTATGTACAAGCAACTATGCATAAATCATACAATTAAACATAAAAACATTACGAAATACGGGGTACCCATAACAAAAATAACTATCACTAATTACTATGGCCATAGTATGGAGCTAACCTATCATAATGTACAATCTTAGGTTTGGAATTGGGAGACTTACGGATCCGTATTACGACGTCATTCAGTCTGTTGAGGACTGTGTAGGGACCTTCCCAATGCGATTGCAGTTTGGGAGAAATGCCCTTACGACGGCTCGGATTCCACAGCCAAACCTTGTCGTTTTCCTGGAACTTATGTTCGGTCGCTCTTGCGTCGTACCTCTTCTTCATCCTGTCCGTCGAGATGTTAATTCGCTCTCGAGCAAACCTGTGCATCGTTTCCAACCGGGCTTGGAGATCTTGAACGTACTCCTCAGGAGAGGACTGTAGATCCGGAGGACGGCCGAAAAGCAGGTCACTCGGAAGACGGAGATCACGACCGAAGAGCATTTGAGAAGGGGAATAGCCGGTACTCTCGTGGACGGCACTACGGTAAGCAAGCAGGAACAGGGGCAGCTTACGATCCCAGTCTTCTTGGTTCTTGGAAACCATAAGCGATAGGTGGTTCAAGATTGTGCGGTTAAATCTCTCCACCATGCCGTCAGACTGCGGATGTAACGGGGTGGTCTGTGTTTTCTTTATTTCCAATAAGTCGCACAGTCCTTTGAACACAGCCGAAGTGAAGTTCCTGCCTTGGTCGGTATGAATCTGGAGGGGAGTTCCAAATCTAGATACCCAGTTCTGCAACAGGACTTCAGCCGTAGTGACAGCCTCTTGGTCTGGAATTGGATATGCTTCAGGCCACTTCGTAAAATAATCCATGACAACTAGAATGTATCTGTTGCCATCTTTAGTCCATGGCAGAGGTCCCAGTATATCAAGGGCAATTCGCTCGAAAGGCGCTCCAACGTTGTATCGCTGCATTCTTCCGCGACAGCGTTCCTTTGGTCCTTTCTTGGCTGCACAGGCATCGCAAGACCGGCACCATTTCTCAACGTCGTTTCTTGCGGAACTCCAAAAGAAGCGCTCTCGAACTTTGTTTAATGTCTTCATATAGCCGAAATGCCCTCCTGTTGGGCTGCTGTGTATTTCTTTCAGGACATCAGGTATTCGGTTTTGAGGAAGCAGCAGCTGCCATCTTTTATTAGTTCCATCGTCGCTTTCCCACAGTCGATATAAGACTCCATTTCGAAGGTGAAGTGAGTCCCAGAGAGCCCAGTACCTTTTAGTCACAGGACTGAAGATGGAAACGTCTTGCCACTTGGGTTTCGTAGCCGATGATTCCTTCAGCTCTATTATTGGCTTAATGTTAGGATCCGCCAACTGGTCTTCTCTAACTTTTTCTGACTCCACGGATCTGGCTCCGATGCTGTTGAAGATGTTACTTGTCGGATGCTAGGATTCCCCAAACCGTACTTAGCTTCTGCTCTTGAACAATACCCGGGTCAAATACTTTTACACAGCAGTTCTCAGATGTATTTCTGTTTTTCATATCACAGTCTGAAGATTCAGTCATTTCAGACTTTTCTTGCACAGGAAGATCTGAAACAGTTCGTTCACCACTCTGTACTTTATTCGCATCGTGTGTACAGTTCATCTTGGTAATTTTAGCAGTTGCTACATGCTTATTTTCCTCCGTTTCCTGGAAACCAATTCCGATGTTTGCACCAGGGTCATGAATACAATCCGATCCTTTACAAACAGAAGTATCCTGGTTTAGAATCGAATCCATGTCTACACAATATTCATTATAAGACACACATACAGTTTGGGAAGTGGGTAAATTTTCTTGCAATACTAGATCACTCTGCGTAAGCTGTACATCAGCTTCTTCCACCTCAGAGTCACATGAGTTTTCAGATGGTTCAATACTTGCTAACTGCGACTTCGTAAGTTCACTATCAGTTTCTATGATCTCGACAGTCGCATTTTCATTTTCTTCTGCCTCTACTTCAGGCACTTGAGAATCAAAAGCTTCTTTCCCGTCTTTTATTTCTTCATGCTTTCCTTCTTTTCCTTTAACCCCGTTAGATGTTCATTCATCATTTCTTGATTTTTCTCAGGCGGTTGATTAGCTATTCCCTTTATTTCTCCTTTTTTTGATTCTTCAGACGCAAATTTTGGCACTTTCGCATCTTCTTTTACGGCTCCAGTGTCTTCTGCAAGCTCCTCTTTCATCTGTTGGAGTTGCTCTCGTACTTTTTCTCGGCAGACTTTCCTCTTTTCGCGCTCGGCCTTCATCTCAGCTATCATCTCCTCTTGTCCGGCTTTCAGAGCTGCTAACATGTCCATCAAAGCTTTCATTTCCTCCATCATTGCTTTCTCCTGTAGACAGGTGACTGGCATTCACTCTCAAATCCCACTTCTGACACCAGTTGTTGCGTTATACGGGTTCGTGGATTTGAGAGTATCCGATGAAAACACGATGCAGAACAGTAAAAAGCACAATTTATTTACAGGAATCACTATTTAAAGCGCAATTCCAAAATTACCTTTAAAAGCGTCGAAAATCTACAATAAATACGCTGAAACAATCAGCAACACAGCTTCAGGCTGTAACTGTAAAGGTAGCTTCACGGCAACACTAACACCGTGGAACAATCACCAATACCCTGTCAAGCTATACTGTAAAGGTAGCTTCACGGCAAAGCACTATCTCGATCGCTTTCCGTTCACAAAACTCTCGCGTAGCTTAGCACTCACAGTAAGCAGCGATTCTCACAACAATCACAATTCTCACACACTTAATCACACTCCTGGCTCTCAGAAACGCAAGGGTTTATATAGCTTTTCATTAGGTTCCACAGGTTTCGAGAAATATCTCGCCAGGAAATTATTCTAGAAGCTTCCCGATTGGACCATGGGTTATCGCCAATTTGGTCGCCAATCTGGCAACCATACCATACACTATTTTATGGCAACCCTAGTGCTATGCCGGAAAGCTTACATACAGGCGCAACCGCCGAATTTTTCGCAACAATACTATTCCTAGTTCGCACAAAGCATGCTTCATTCAAAATTAACTTTGCACCTAACGTGCATTGATGCCATAAATCCATTTTGTTACATTTCATAAAACTTTTAACAATTGCATACAAATCACAAGATACAATAAGTACGTGACTAATATATTCACAATGCTTCAGAATCTACTTTACAAACATTAAGTAATTTTAAATCTTTGCAGAATTACAATTTTAAACAAAAACATCTTTCAAGATAAGTAATCATTTATCGCACACTTGGCGTAAAAATCAACCTCGCTTGAAGTAAAAAGAGACTCTGCAACTTGCAGTAATACTCGAAAATTAACTAAACGTTGGAATAAGAAATACTACTTATCTTGTTCTAGTCAGCCATTTTTTTCTTGGGCCCAATCCTTGATAGTTGAGTAGATTGTAGCTTGGGCCAGTCTCCTTGACTTTGGTTGCTGACCGTTGCCCTCTTGTTGTTCCTCCGCCTTCCTTTTAGGGGTCCTTCTTTCCATTCTGGAATACTTGCCCTGGGGAGAAGGTTGATCCGCTCA
>KK118453.1:332731-346151 GCA_000611955.2 Stegodyphus mimosarum
AAAAAAAAAAAAAAAAAAAGTGTTTACTTCTTAAAAAAAAAAAAAAAAAAAAAAAAAAAAAACAGGTGCTCAAAATAGTAACATTGCAAAAGCAAGTTATGTCGTAGCAAATTTAATAGCGAAAAAATCAAAACCCTTTATTGATGGCGATTTTATAAAAGAATGTTTGGCAAATGGCGTAGCAAATTAATTTTCCCTGAAAAAAAGTTGGATTTTTCTAAAATCAGTTTATCACACCAAACTGTAGCCACAAGAACTGAAGAGGTGGGGAATTCAGTTGGAAAGTCCTTAAAAAAACAAATACATCAATTTTAAATTTTAGGCCTTAGCCATGGACGAAAGCACCGACGCTTCTGATACGGCACAATTGGCTATCTTTATCAGAAGAATCGATGAACATATAAATATCACGGAAGAAATGGTTGCTTTAGTATTGTTAAAGGACACAACCAAGTCTGTAGATTTATTCAATGCTTTAAAAACGACGATAAAAAGGTTTTAATTATCTATGAAAAAATTATGAGCTATCGTAACCGATGGAACCTCTGACGTGGTTGGTAAAAATGAGGGACCCGTTAAAATGGATAATAATAAAGCCGTTGCTGCCGGCAATATGATCTTAATGGCATATCATTGTATTGCACATCAGGGCAATTTATGTGGAAACATTTTTAAAATGGAAAATTTATTAAGCATTGTTATAAAAACCATTAACTTTATAAGACCAAAAGGACTTAATCATAGACAATTTGAAGATTTTCTTAATGTAATGGGCACTGAATTTGCAGATGTTATTTATTATACAGAAGTGAAATGGCTCAGTAAGGGGAAAATGCTCAAAAGATTTTACGATTTAAGAACTAAAATAAAAATATTTATGGAAACAGAAGGGAAACCTGTGACTGAATTTGAAGACGGTTGGGTTTTAGATTTAGCTTTTTTAATAGACTTAACAGAACATTTGAATGACTTAAATTCGAGACTTCAAGGGAAAAATCAGCTTATTAATAACATGTTTCAAATACTTAACAGCGTTTTAAAGAAAATTAAAATTTTGGCACAATCAAATAAAAGATTTAACACATTTCAGTACTTTGGTTGCACATAAACCTATGAGTTGCGCAAAATATGTAAAATATGCCTCATTAATTTTTGATTTAATTCAAGAGTTTGAAAGTAAATTTCAAGATTTTCTGAAAAATGAAGAGTATTCCACATATTTTCTACCCCATTTTCTCTGGAAATAAGTAAATTGTCCTCAAATCATCAAATGGAATGCATTGAACTGCAAAGTGACATTCAACTAAAAGAAAAATTTGAAAATGTTTCTTTACTGGAGTTTTATAAAGATTACCTACCCAGCGATAAATATCCTAATTTTCCCAATGATGCTTTATCAATGTCAGTTCTTGAAAATAATTGTTTACAAATATAGGTATTTGGCAGTACCTATATTTGTGAACAATTATTTTGAAGAATGAAGCAAACAAAAATAGGACAAAGATCACTGACAAACATCTTGAAAATGCATACAGAATTGCAACCTCGTCTATTGAACCCGCTATCGATTTGCTTGTTCAACAAAAGCAAATTCATCCATCTCATTAATTTGAATTTTTTCCATCTTTGTGAACTCGAAACTAAATGAAACTTCTACAAATTAATAACAAGTACTATGTACTTACACATATCTAATTCAAATTTAAAAATAATAATAAAACGAAGTTAATTTATTTTAATAAAACAACACAGAGCTAATTTTTATTTCAATTTGTTAAAAATATTGTATGAGTGGCCCCGCAACTTTTTTTTCTTTGCAATGCGACTCTCAAACGGTGATAGTTTAGACAACCATGCTTTAAGGGTTATGTATTAAATCAGGAGGTTATTTGGTATTCCAAGCAATGCCGCTAATTGTTTCAGTTTCTGATACTGGAAATTCACGCAGTTGGCATTTAGAGATTAAAGAAATAAGACATATATGAATAGACAGAAGTACAGAAAAACCTCCTTCTTGCCCATTCACCATGCGGTAGGTTTGTAGGTAGGCTGGGATTAGGAAAACAGTGGGGGAAATAGGCAAAGGCAATCTTCCGTAGGTGACAAGAGAGAAAGAAAATTAGACTGTGCAACTAATCAGACACGACAGCGAGGATATTGATGTCCAAATCTAAATTACCATGCTCAGGCAAACAGTGGAAGCTGAAAATAATACTTGGAAAAAACAGATGGACAAAGGGTCTTTTGCAACCTTTTTAAGTTTTTGCTGTAATTTTCAAGGTTAATCAAGTAGTCTCTTACGTCTTCCGCGTTCTCATCTAGTTTATGTTACCAAAGAGGTAGAAACTCCGTAATTTTATCAATAATAAAAATATGTAACATAATTATGGATATATTGAATTTAATTATCGTATTTGTAATTATTATCTTACAAACGTATTAAATGCGTAACTCAGTATTTTTGTTTTTCACCTTAACAGCTTTAGCCTTTATTAAAACAATTTTAAAAAGCATAATAAAGGAAATAATAAGTAGCAAAAATAAAATAATGCTAGAAAAAGTCTTTCTAGTTTTTTACTTTCATTTCTGATGTACACACATAAATACAAAGAAATATTAAAAGAATTTTGAAATTCATCTTACTTTGGTTTCATAATACAACTATAAAGATAACCAAATACATAAAATCCACATTTCTGTGCTTCATAATTATATAATAAAGAAATTGAATTAAATACATAAAAGTTGTAAATGCATCGTTTATTTTCAGATAAAATTAAATCGAAAATAAAAATAATAATAAAAAAAAGGGCAAACATTTTTCTGGCATTCATTCTGGCTCGGCAATTAAAATTTTCCCGGATTCCGTCTTTCATGGCTGAAAACTGGCAAATATATCAATAACTTCGCAGAGTTCCTCACTCCTTCTGCCTAAGATGAACGCTGAGGAATCTACAGAACTGTTAGCAACTTATCGCTGAATTCAAATAGCTAAAGATGTAGACTCACGAAGGGTTAACTACCCTTTTATTCACTCAACATGAGATTAACAGCCCTTTCTCGGGCTCACAATAAACCCTGTACTCGGGATTGAACTGAAAAGAAGAAACTAAGCTGTAGCTAACTAAAGGAGACTTAGCCGAAGCTAAACACAAGTATCTAACGTAGTTGGTCGTTAATAAACTAGCTGGCGAATATCAGAAGACACATAATAATACGGACCAGCGTAACAAGTTCAAGAAAGACTTAGCCCGAAGGCAAACACGAGCTACTAAAAATTCCTAGCTTCTCTTACGAAGTAAGTTGAACCTTTCTTAAATACTCCTTCTAACTCATTTGCATTCAACGCGATTCTAAAAACTCATTCGGGAAGAGAGTTGTAAAACAGGAAACAAGAATTGAGAGGAAAGGAGTTAGAAATTAAAATAACTGTTCTAAAATTAAAATATACCTTACAACTTTATCAACTGACATTTCTTTGTTATAATGAATATGCATTAATACCAAAGAACTTCTACGCTCTTTCGTCATAGTAGCTCTATTATAAGTTTCTAACCTAGGGTAAATCATCTTTATACGTCATCTTCATATCGTTTACAGCAATTTCATTTACACTGTAAGGTTTTAGTTAAACTAACACAGTTTTATTTTAATTTAAATCTTTCTATCCCTTCTCATTTTCAACTTCCCGTTAGATGAAGCGCGCGTTTTCAGCTTTATGCTAATTTGAAGTGGAGCCAAGTTATATTTAAACCAGAGGTAGAAACCTCTCAGTGTGAGAGAGCTTTTAGTCTCAGACCATGATCATTCTATTTGACGTTCTCCTGACTAGCTAGCAGTTAAAGTCTAAACCATAGCGCTTTACGTGATTGCTTATTGAAATAAATCCAAGTGCGCCAGTATTAGTAAATCTTGCTACGCACCATTTAGTTAGAGGTCAACCTCGCGTTATAAGCTCTGTGAGCAACGACTATTTAATTTCTATTTAGTTTTAGTTTTTTAAATTTATCTGATTGTTCATTTTAGACCCAAGTGTGGTCTTTTACTTTCTGTATCCCTCTCGAGTTGGGAAGTGGTTTGTAAATAATAGTGATTTAATAAAAGAGGATTTTAAATCCCTTTCAAGTGCAGTTATTCTACCACTGAATCACAGCTTCTACCACAGAACATAGCTGCATTCAGCTCCCTGTTCCAGGTCAGGACTTTAGGAGTTCACGAAGATGTTTTCAAATAATATGCACCGAACACTCAGTCCTGACAACACGATCAGCGCAAACTGATGGTAATATGCAAATCAGGGATGATGCAGTCTTCTAAATTTGAAAACTGAGATTTTAAATGGAAAATGAGATGGTCAAGTAAAGGGGTCGCTGAAACAGTTTTGTAATAATTAAGCATAGAACTACAAAGAGTATTATTTCGATAGAGTTGCTTTCGAATGATGCGTGGCATTTTAAGCTCTACATCTAAATTTTTAGATATTTGAGCAGCATGATCAAGTATACTCTCAAAACTCTTTTCTACGTTTTCACGCTCAGAAATATAAAAATTATTTTCTGGAGGATGTTATAGGCTTCCACAATATCAACAGCTCTTTCCTGAAGTTTAACTGTAATTCCTTCTAAACAAGATAGATAATGATATGCTGTTATGAATGTTACAATGAATGCAGGTGAAATTCAGCAGAACCACAACGTCTCGCTTACATTGCACACTCCATATATAGCTGCAAACAATAATGATGTCTTACAAAAAGAATATTTGAATTCAAATAAAAGTAGATTTCAGGCAAAGCTTTGTCTGCAAGATAAGAGTTAGCGACTGCTAAGCTACAGAACGTGATTTTGCGCTTTTTATGTTCCGGCAATTTTTCTCTTAGCAATCGACTTATTAGAATTTATTATTTGAATATGAAATTTAATTACTTTATCTGTGTTATTCAACTATTTTATCTTTGTGAATTTGATCTGCTAAGCAAATAGCTGCCGTTCTCAGAACTATCGATCACTTTATTTTCTAAGGAAGTTATGTCACCATAAGAGAATTCCTTGTATTTAATTTGTTTATAAAACAGAAAATGGAACATATATTTTCTCCTTTATAAATAGTATTCGAATATGTGGATATATAGCTGGAAACAATAATGATATCTTACAAAAAATTATTGTCTTCTTGTCTTTTATTATTTTTTAATAATTTACTTTTATATCATTGGAATTATCATTTAAGTATAATTTTTTTTAAAATTTTTATTTTAATTTTGAGTTTATTAGTTTATGGATTAGGATTCTATAAAAGCTTCAGTAACACTTTAGATATATCAAATTACATATCGATTCGCTCTTTGTAATTGACACAAGCAGCACAGGTTAACGTATTTATAGTTGATCTTCAATATAAAAGAGTTAGAAAGAATGCGTTACACATTTTCTCTCGTCACTGAATCAACGATTCTCACATTTCTTAGAATTTCTAATAAAACATAAAAGATTAAACAATTCAATTCTTGGATATAGGGGCAAGGAAGATGTCACAGCATACGGATAAGTATAAGACGTTTTCCTTTTACAGCTCTATAAAATCTCTGAAGTTGAGATATTATTAGCAAACACTAATCTAGTCATTCCTTTGTCATTAGTGCTGCTCTTCGAAGAAAAACATCAAAGAATTAAAATAACTATCACCTGATTAATATCATATATTAAAGAAATAATTTTGTTATGAAAATTATTTCCTCTAACTAAGCAACTTGGAAACGTTACCTATCTGCATAATAATATCTCTGAATAGTATAGTTAAATCAAATTAAGATTATTGTAAGCGAAACTAATGTTTCGAGTACAATTCATAACCGCAGGTAATTAATAATTGAACAAGTTTATCACTTACCAAAAATTTCACTTTAGATAAATACATTTAAATACACTATAGTACATACAACATGAATTTTGAATGGCATAATCTCTTATTATAATAGCTATAATTATATAATAGTCAGAATTTTCAAATGAGAGGGAATGACTGCTTACCTTTCTCCACAGTTTTTCTCCACAGCTTCCGGTAGAGTTCACTTCGTTAGAAAATGTAGAAGTTTTGGAGAAAAGAAACTCGATTTTTTTAACATTTTTTTCTTTTTTTATGGTATCTTTTTTCAGGGTGCCCATATTAAATGATTTATATTAACTCAACACAAGTTAAAGCATTATATCTACACTGCTGGCCACCGTAAATGCAACACCCTGAAGGAAGCATGCAAATAACATGAAATTTACAACATGCATTAGCGGAGGTGAGATATGCAAATGATTAGAATCTCAGCGCAGACGCACATCCGCGCGCCTGTGGCGCCACTTTAAAGCTCTATTTAAGGCTTGGAGTTTTCGACGATTTCAAGTTCGGCAATTGTGTTTTTCTTGTGGGTTTTTCAAAAAACGATCAATTATGCCTCGTAGTAAACAGCGATCATCGTTTGATTAAGTATCCGATTTCAACAGAGGAAGCGAGAGTGTGGATTATGTTTCAGGGAAATCGGTAGTCGTGTTGGACGAAACCAAACAACTGTAATGCGGATATATGACCATTGGATGCAGGAGGGTACGATGGACCGACATATGCGATCGCATCCACCTCAGTGTACAACTTCACGTGATGACAGGAACATTGTGCGCATGGCAGTGATGGATCGCTCAGTCACATCACGAACCATAGTACAGCACATTCAGTCTGTAACACATCATCCAGTGTCTGCGCCTACCATTCGACGCCGTTTACAGCAGAGTGGTCTGTCCGCAAGACGTCCATTGCTTCATCTACCCTTTACCCTCTGTCTCCGCCGCCAATGGTGCGATGAAAGAAGGATGTGGACAGCAGAATGGAATGAAATTGTCTTTAGTAGCGAGTCACGCTTCTGTCTGCAACACCACGATGGTCGGATTTGAGTCTGGAGACACAATGGAGAGAGGATGCTGAACAATTGCGTTATTTACAGCCACACTGGTCCTGCACAGGGTATATGGTACGGGGTGATATTGGATATCACTCTCGCACTCTTCTAGTACGCATTGCCGGTACTGTAAACAGCCAGCGCTACATCTCCGAGGTGTTGGAGCCAGTTGTCCTTCTTTACCTTCAGGGCTTGCCCACAGTCATATTTCAACAGGATAATGCGCGACCACACGTGGCACGCATTCTTCAAGGGTTCTTCGTCAATCGCCAGTTTGAATCGTTTCCCTGGTCGGCTCGCTCTCCGGATCTTTCGCCGATAGAAAGCATGTGGTCCATGGTTGCTGAACAACTGACCCAGATTTTATCCCAAGCTGCCACACCAGATCAACTTTGGCAACGTGTGGAAGCTGCTTGGTCTGCTGTACCCCAAGAACACATCCAAAGTCTCTTTGAAACAATGCCGAGGCGTGTGGCAGAGGTGATCTCCAACAATGGCGGGTACTTTGGCTACTGATTCTGGAAGGAACCACACTCCACAGAAGTCTATAAAGTTAATCATCTGATACTTGGTCAACATGTTATCTACTAAATTAATTTTGTTGTGATATCTCTTGTCTTTCTTGGTGTTGCAATTTGGGAGGCCAGCAGTGTAGTAACACAACACCCAGCTAAATTTGTAGGAAAACGTAGTAACTTTCGATGACGTTAGATCTCATCCATTACTTTTCACTTTCTCATGACCAAATTGCCCGGATCCCTCATAGTTTATGCCTAAGAGTAAGAGCTAATTCGACCTCCTATAGTTATTCTCACACTTTAGTAAAATGTGTCGGTTCTATTCGTCGACATGTCTTTGTTCTTACACAGAGGAAGAGAGTATGTGCCTAGGTTTTGTGTTATTTTCAGAGTTTACTTTTTAGCTTAAAAAGGAATGGAAACTTTAAAATTGCAAAAAAAGCAGTTTTAAAAATTTTGCAAAAATCGATGTTCTACACTATAGCATTTAAAAATGAATAACTGTCATTTTAAAATTTTAGGCCATAAGTTTTAACTATTATATGATGTAAATGAACCGGGAAAAAATTGACAATATTTTTGCATTCCCGTCCGAGGACAGCAGTGATATTCTTTAATATTGTTGCGCGCATACGGGTTCGTAATTGATTGAACGCACAGGTCGATAAAGTTAATAAAATTTATTCCTTTCACAAGAAATAAAACAAAATGCTGAAACATTTCCTCAGAGATTTTCGTACAGTATCACAATATCTCACAGCAATTATATATAGAACTATTAAAACGTTAAACAGAACTCAAATTCAAAATACAGAGAAACTAATTCTATCCCACAGCGAGTTCTCTACAATCAATAACAGCACTAGTAAGCAACAGTACGCTTAAAAACAACAGCAACTGAGCTGAAAATGAATTTGGCATGAATTACAGTAAAGTCGAGTCTTCGGGCTAACGGCCATTACTCCTCATTTGCTGACCCTGCTGGTCTATATTACAGCAGGGTATATAGAGATTTATTCGCCTTGTTATAAATCTATATTAGTATTATTATAGATCATAAAGTTCCATAGTTGGATCTTGTTTCCTTCCTTACGAAGAGATGAGTTTGTGGCAATTGTGGCGCCATCTCCTGGATAAGCAATTATTAAGGCATGGCATTGTTAAGTAGCATGAAATGATGAAAGATGATGTAAAATACATAGCATAAGATACATATAATATATACAAGTCCCAATGTTACCATCATTCGAAAAGATGTGGCTCAACAACTGAAAGGAAAACTCATCTGGACGCCGCCCTGCGTTACCCTTCAGAGTGTGTCAGGCGAAAAGATCGAAGTCGAAGGAAAATTAAACGTTAGCATACCGTTTGGAAGTGCCGGTTACCATCACACGGCATATATAGCAGACATTATAGACACTTGCATACTCGGATTGGACTTTCTAAAGAAATGCAATTTTTCTTTGGACTTTAAAAATAATGAACTGCATTCTACCTCTGAGGACACAGCCTTATTCGGAATTAATGATGAAAGAGTTAAATCTGCCAACAATATCATAGCACAAGACAATATCACAATACCAGCAAGAACAGAATTTTTTAGTTCCTGGATCCATAACCGAAAATAAAAATTTCCGCTATGGCGCCATAGAATATCCCAAGAACTGTAATAGCCCAAAAGGCGTACTCGTAGCCTCTGCACTCGTCGACCTATCGTGAAGCGTTATCCCGGTGAGAGTTGCCAACGTAACTGAAAAGGCGAGAGTTGTTAAGAAAGGTGAAGTGGTGGCAGCATGTACTCCAGTCATCAGCGTTATATGAAACATTAACACTCAAAGGTTAATGTTTTATTTAACGCCAACTTCCCCCGTGTCTTCAGAGAGCATTATTTCTTAGAATTGACGGCATCCTGGACACGCTTTGTGGAAGCAAGTGGTTCTCGACACGTTATTTAAAGAGTGGATATTGGCAGGTAGAAATACATCCTGATGACAAAGAAAAGACTGCATTTACTAATGGATAAGGATTTTGCCAGTTTAAGGTGATGTCGTTTGGACTATGTAATGCGCCGGCTACATTCGAACACCTAACGAAGACTGTTTTGAAAGGTCTTTCCTACGAAGTCTGTCTGATAGTGTGCGCAAGGATCTTGAAAAAGTGTCAACAGTCGAAGACTGGAGACGTTCCGAAAATGTCTATCAGCTGAGAAGCTTTTTAGGGCTTTCCACCTACTATAGGAGATTCATGAAGGATTTTAAACGCTGGAATATCAATGAAGAATTCATGAAGAATTTTAAACTCTTCGTGTGTGGCAAAGATTTAGATCAGTTAATCGTGATAACAGAGAGATAGAAGCAAAAGGGGAAATGATAATAAAAGAGAAAAGGAATCGGCGCATCGCTTGGATTTAGATGGTATACTTTCGGTTTTACTCAAGGAAATTGAGGGTGATGAACATGTATTCATAGCTAGCAAATATTTTGTCAAAGATCAGTCTTCAAGACAGAGGAACACCAAACGTTCTGGTTTTAAAAATCATGGCCTATCTCCACAAATACCATTGGCCTCCACCTTAATAACGATGAAAAAAGAAAATCAAAATTTGTGCATATTTCGTTCTCGAGCTGATGAATCCAATGATTGTTGCAAAGCCAGAAAGATGTCAATCGAAGAAAGATTACCCTATTACAAAACAGTCGCAGCTGTTTCCTGCGCTTGGAGAGGGAGCATGGAATCGCTAAATGTCAGAAAAAAGTTTCGTGTGTAGTTTATGGAAAAAAGCACCACATACTCTTGTGCAAAATCAAATTCATGGAATAAAGATAACGTTGCCAAACAAAAAAAGCTAATCATTAAAAGTCTTAAAAATTGATTTTAGTTTTCCAGAGTGACGTCATATTTCATGGAGCTAGTAATAATTTAATAAGATTTCGTTTAAAAGTGGGCGAATTATCATTGTGCTCTTCTTGTTATCAGCGTAGTTTTTTCTTCTAGTGACCTGATGAATAAACGATGCCGGCTTTTGCATAATAATATTGTCGCGTAGATGAAGGGATCATACAAATGAACAGGCAAGTACTCAAGTCTAAACTCAAGACTTTATTAATTCGAACTGAATGAAGAACTACTTATATACTACAGCTGATTAGCATACTGGAACATTTCAGACTCGGAATGTTCTGGAACATAAAGAAAACAGATTAATAAAAAGGAAATTTACATAAAAATCGATTATGAGGCATCTTGCCTTTGATAGGTTGTTAAATCGATTATGAGGCATCTTGCCTTTGATAGGTTTCGAACCTGGGACCTTCGTCTCTTGAGTCCTGCGTCTTATCCACTAAGCTATGAGGAGCTCAGTCGAAAGGAGCAATTTTCGCTACATTTCCCCCTTCTTAGGAAGAAGCAGCGTCCCGCTGTGATCTGGTCTGGCTTCTTGTAACAGGTCTCCTGGGAATATTGGACTTTCTTTCATCGTCTAGTTGTACTTTTGGATTAAGATAGGGCTTCAATCTCAACACGTGAACGATGTCTTTTGAATTCCGTCTCTTCTTATTTTGTTCTATACTTTCTACTTCGTACGTCACGTCAGAGAGCTGTCGTGTTATTCGATACGGTCCAAAATAACGTTTTAGGAATTTTTCGGATAATCCAACCTTTCGTACTGGAGTGAAGACCCAGACTAAGTCTCCAATGTTGTAGCTGACAGGTGGATGCCTTTCGTCATATCGGCGCTTGTCTGTGATTTGCGCTTTAAATATATTGAGTTTTGCAAGCTGTCTAGCTTCTTCAGCTCTAGTGATCAGATGTTACGCATAACTATCGTCAGAATCTTCGATACTGTATGGAAAAATTACGTCGAGAGGAGTCTGGATGTCTCTACCGTAAATAAGAAAGAATGGGCTGAATCCCGTTGTGTCTTGTTTCGCTGAATTATAGGCATAGATTACAAATGGTAGAACAGTATCCCAATTTTTCTGTTTAACGTCTACGTACATGGACAGCATGTCTGCCAGGAAGTTGCGTCCTCGGTCACTTATCATCTCTTTGGGAGCACAATTTCTTCAACTATAAACTTGGCAATTTCAGTGCCCGCAGCTGTCGGTATTGCCTTTGTGACTGTAAATCTGGTAAGGTAATCTGTGCAAACTACTATCCACCGGTTCCTATTTCGAGTAATAGGAAAGCGTCCAAGTAGATCTATCCCAATTTTGGTAAACGGTGAGTCGGGGGGGGGGTTTATTGGATGAAGCTATCCCGGGGGAAGCTGAGGTGGCGATTTCCGTCTTTGGCATTCTCGGCAGTGTGATACATACCGCCGTGTGCTCCCATATAGCCCTGGCCAATAGTACTTCCTGCTTATTCGGTCGTACGCTTTGGCAAATCCGAGATGTCCAGCGGTTGGAGCATCATGAAGGCTTCTTAGAACCTCACTACGAAGTTGCTTTGGTACTACTAAGAGCCATTGCTGCCTCATAGGATCATAGCTTGTTTTGTACATTATACCATTTCTCATTTGATAATTTTGATATGTGTCACCTCTCTTGAGAATTGTAATAATGGATTTTAATTGTTTGTCCTTCTGCTGCTCTTTTCCGTAATCTACGATGGCTGCAAAGAAAGGGATGTCTTCATTGTTTTCAATTATTGGTTCTATAAGGGGCTTCCTTGATAGTGAGTCTGCATCGGCGTGTTTGCGACCGCTCTTATAGACGATATTTATGTCGTATTCCTGCAGCCTGAGAGCCCACCTTGCAAGTCTTCCGGATGGATCCTTAACATTGGCCAGCCAGCATAAAGAATGGTGATCCGTGACTACCGTGAAGGGTTTTCCGTAGAGATATGGCCTGAATTTACTGATTGCCCAGATGACGGCAAGGCATTCTTTTTCGGTCGTAGAATAGTTCCTTTCAGCTGCAGTAAGGGACCTGGATGCATAGGCTATTGGCTTTTCTTTGCCTTTCTGAATCTGAACCAGTACTGCACCGATGCCATAGCCGCTAGCGTCAGAATGTATCCTCGTTTCTGCGTCTGGAATAAAATGTCCCAAAACAGTGCCACTGGTCAGCAATCTTTTGAGCTTTGCGAAAGATTCAACCTGTAACTCGTTCCAAGAAAATTTTGCATCTTTCTTCAACAAGTCCTGCAGGGGCTGTGCGATATCCGCGAAATTTTTAATGAATCGTCGGTAGTAGGAGCACAAGCCCAGAAAACTTCGGACATCGGCGATATTCTGCGGAACAGGGAACTTTGCTACAGCCTCTACCTTTTGTGGATCGGGATATATCCCATGTTGATCGACTAAGTGTCCCAGGATAGTCAGCCTCTTTTTGCCGAATGAACATTTCTTGGAATTTAGCGTCAATCCTGCTCTTTGGATGCATTTCAGTATTTCCCTCAAACGCTTTTGGTGTTCTTTGAAATTAGGAGCGTACAGGATTATGTCGTCGAGGTAGCAAAGGCAAATATTCCATTAGAGGCCTCTTAGTACCGTATCCATCATCCGTTCGAACGTGGCTGGAGCATTGCATAATCCGAACGGCATGACTTTAAATTCATAGAGACCATCTGGAGTCACAAAAGCTGTCTTTTCTCTGTCTTTATCATCAACCTCTATTTGCCAGTAGCCTGACTTCAGATCCATCATAGAGAAAAGTTTTGCACCAGCTAGACAGTCCAAGGTATCATCGATGCGAGGCAACGGATAGACGTCCTTTTTGGTTACCTTGTTTAATTTTCTGTAATCGACACAAAAACGCCATTCACCATTTTTCTTCTTCACAAGCACGACTGGAGATGACCATGGGCTGTCTGACGGTTGTATCACGTCTTCTTTTAGCATTCGTTGCACTTCGTCCGCAATCATACACCTCTCAGCGGCTGACACACGGTACGCCCTTTGTTTGATTGGTGCACTGTCACCTGTATCAATCTTGTGCTTCACCGCATTGCATCGGGA
>KK118454.1:0-19429 GCA_000611955.2 Stegodyphus mimosarum
ATGCGTCTTAGTAAAGAATAGTTAACTTACATGATGAGGATTTTATGAAGAAATTTCTGTATTTGGTGCAGACGGAGGTAAAAATATTCAGAAATATAGCGGAGACTTGGGTAAAGTGTCTCTTACTGTTTCTTTCTTTGGTTCCTTGCGTAACTATATGTATATTGGTAAGGATATATGATGTGTAAAAGTATGGCAGGTGTTTCATAAGATTTCTTTCATAAGAAAATAACTTGGTAAATAAATTAATGAAAACTGACATTTCGCTAATTTTACTTGAAAGTTGTCTATGAAGGCAGAAATACTCGTACTTGGTGCAGAAAAAAGGTGATAAATTTAGCATAGTCGGGGCATTTAAAGTGATGTAGGATGCAATGAATTAGCAAAAACATACCGAATTAAAAGGTATGAAACGTCTAAAACAATATGAAAGATTTCTGTATGTATATATGAAGCAGTGAAAAAGGTTCTGAAATTATAGATGAAAATTGGGAATTCATTCTAAAAATTCGCAATCTATCAAGTTAGCTTAATAGCAATCTAGGTTCAAAACTGAACATTGGTAATACTGAAGAGCTTAAATGCATGTATTCAGATATAAATGATGTAAAAACTTTAAGGAAATACATGAATACTCAGGAAAGGTTAAAGTCTGAAAATGCGAATGAAGAAAAATATTAGAATCAGTCATGGTAAGACTGCTATAAAACAAGAAATTGTACAGTTGGCAAATTAAAACAGTACTATAAAATATAGAGTAAGTAAAGGCTATTCAATGAATTGGGTACAAATAGCAGTTAAAGGTTGTAAAATAAAATGTTTAATTGAAAACTATCTCTATATTTAAGACATTTAAACGTGTATATTTAGCTGAAATAGTAAAATCAAAAGCGTGATTACAACCGAAAATTATAAAAATGGGTTAAAATTTAGAGTATGTTGGGAACTAGAAAGAAACAAAGTGTCAGAAAAGTATAAAAATTACATCTAAAATAATTAAAGTTCATGTATATGGTAAGAAAATATAATAAACAAGTTCAAAATTAGAGTACTTTAAAAATTACGAAGGTTTGAAATGTACGAGTTACATAAGATGTAAGTAAAAAATAGCATCTAAAATTAAATAAAGTCCATATATATGATAAAAAACAGAGGAATTAAGCTAACCTTAAGAGCCTGTTTGAAATTACTAAGGTTAAAACGTATGAAAGTAGTTAAAAATTATATGAAAGTCATGTACAAAGTAGTTAAAAATTAAATGAAAGTCGTGTACATAGTGTGAAAATATAGCAAATTAGTTAAAATTCAGAGTATGTTGGGAACTAAAAACGTCGAAAAATAGAAAAGAAGTTAAAATTTACATGTAAAATTATATAAAAGTTAGGTACATGATAGGAAAATATACGAATTATGTTAAAGTTAGGACTATATTGGAAATTATGAAAGTTAAAATGTATGAAAGTAGTTACAAATGGGATGTATATTATGCGAAAATATAGCAAATTAGTTAAACTTTAGAGTATGTTGGGAAGTAAAAACATTAAAAATAGGAAAGAAGGTTAAAAGATTACATCTAAAATTAAATAAAAGTCAGTGTGTATAGTGTGATAATATAATAAATAAGCTTAAGATTTACGAAATAAATTAAAAATTTACCATCTAAATTAAGTGAAGGTCATGTAAACGATCAGAAAATATCAGAAATAAGTTAAAATATACAATATGTTGAAGATCGCAAATGTTAGAAAGTATGAAAAAAAGATTGAAATTATATATAAAATTAAATGATATAATAAATAGAAACATATATTTCAATAATTACGCTCGTAAAATATAGCAAATAAGTTATAAATTGGAGTACATTAAACATTACGAAGGTTAGAAAGAAGGGAAAAAGTTAAAATTGGATCTAAAATTAAAATCATATGATAAATTAAAATGTATATCTGAATAATTACACTCCTAAAATTTAATAAGTGAAATAAAATTACGAGTATATGGTTAAAAGATATGAAGAACGTCCTGTGTAAAATGAGTAATGTAATTAAGATAAAGGAAAATTAATATGCTCTGATGAAATAAAAAATTGTAAGGCATACGTTAAAACTAAGAGTGCATAGGACATTATAATTCTTGAAATATAGCGCAAAAATTAAAAATTTACATCTACCTGCCAGTCATTAAATTCCAGGCGTTTAGAGAACATAGGAAATAACCATTATATGCCTAGTAAAGACGAAGAAAAATACAAAGGAAAAAAAATCCTAAAATTAGAAATTACCGCTGGAAAATCAACAAAAGATAATCTCTTATCAATGTGTGAGGACACCTTATCAGCTAAATTCAAACTCCTACAACCCTCCTCCTTATCAGTTAGTTTGCTCATCGGCAATCCGCCTCCCGACTTGCACCGCGCACCGCCTGCGAGTTTGAGATCCTGGCGCTGAACCGGCACTTTCACACTACTCCTGTTGACCATTGTTAGGTACAGTAAAATCTTTCGTTACGGGACCCAATGAACCGGCAATACCAAAATAATGGCACTTTTGAAAGTCTAGCATTTAAATCCGAAACTTAAGCGTATGATACAAAAGTATCTAACGGGCTAACAATCTGCAGATTCAAATGTGGAAAACATTTGGGGTATGTTTCTGCCGCCCAATGTTAGCTTTATCCAACCAATGAATTATTCAGAATATAAAGCTGAACTACCGATCCATTTTTATGCGTCGATGTGTGACCTTTCATGGTAATATACACGACTTTCTGACACAATTCACACTGAAAGATGCTATGCTTGCTTTGACTGCAGCCTGAAAAGATGTGAAGAACATTACTTTCTTCGCTGTTGGTGTAAATTGTGGCCTATGATCCTGTTTGCAGATGATGAGTCGAGTAACAAAGATTCTCTTGGTTTTAAAACACGTCTGGCGTCCGTGTCCAACGACATAAATTTATTTACACATGTTCCGAGAAGTGAAGAAGAGTGAGGTGCAGGCTTGAATGGATGCAGGCAATTGTGTTTTCGTCATACTGTCTCAAGATGAAGATAGTCTAATTTGACATCTGTTTGGACAGGAGAGAAATGATGAGGAGAAGGGGGATGAAGACAACACGCAGAACAAAAAAGTTACGTGGAAGGAAGCTGACGAGTAGTTGCAGACTTTCATAAGATTTGCGGAGAAATGTTCATCTGTATTAGAATAAGCTGTTATGAGGTTTCATTATATTCGGAACGAAATTTTTTAACAATGGCGGCAGTCTTGTAAGCAGACAAACATTCAAAGTCTATTATTTTTAAACTTTGAAAATTTTTATTCGATTTGTAATTTTAAGAAATATCTTAAATAAGTTTTGGTATTTCAACAGTAATTTCATAAATTTATATTACATTTTTTACGTAAAAACTTTAGAAGCAATATAATTTCATAGCAAATAATGTTCAAGAATGTTAAAAATTTTCTTTTCTTGATTAATTTTAATAATAATTTTCTGGAACTAATAATTTTTCGAAAACTTAGTTAAATTATTTAATGAACTTACCAAAGTAAACAGTTTTCTTCATTTAATTACTCCCTCTTTTTTATTTATTGCATCTGAATCTTATTTAGAATCTGAATCTTATTCTTTTATCTTTCCGAAACTTTACAAAAACACTATTGTATAAATTAAATTGCAAATTTAGTTCTTAACAAGTTCAGCTGGAGAAGAGAAAGAACCCACTACATTTGGAAACCTTTGCAGCTTAAAATAAATCACACGATTCAAAATTCTAACTTACATTTGCAGTAGTCCTTTAAATCTTGATTTTAATCTGGACATTTCCCTTATGAGATATTTTCTCTGTCATTTCTGCATGCCTTCGTGGTGTAAGGGTAGCACACTCGGCGCGTATTCGAAAAGTCCAGGGTTCGAGTCCCGGCGAGGTCACTAAGCATTTCTCATGTCTTCCAGCTTGCATATAACCTAATGACTCTACATCCTTTTCTGCACTAACAATAATAACTGCACGAAGTAAACCTCTTTAAACTGCGCCATTTCCAAATAGTAGCCTTCATCATATGATTTTTAGATAACGCTAGTGACGTAAATGGTTTTGCGAATTCAAACAGCCAGTAATCATTTTAAAGCTGTATTAGTTACTCAATCAAATGATACCGAAATCAAAACTAACAACTCTGAGTTAAGAGTGACTTAATTTCGTCCCACATCGCACTTCCTTCCAGCTTCTCTCATCAATAACACACCCCTGCCGCCCTGCTGTCTTCTTACAGCAACAATATCAAAAAAGCAAATGTTATATTCTGGAACAGACACGATTATTAAAATAGTTATTGGCAAATTATTAAAAGAATATTTAAATCTGCCAAGATTTCTAACTTTCTTTTTTTTTCATGTATCAAAATCTGTGCAATCTACCTTTCTATATTACTACATATATACCTTTTCTCTTATTTAATCTTATTAACTTACTTTGTTTTTATTTTATGATCATGAAGACGATGCTGTGGCCATTCCTTTCCTTCTAAATGTTTGATTCAACACTATAATATTTTACAGGCAGAATTCGAATTTTAAATAAATAGCATATTTTTACTTTTATTATAGTGGTCGTACGAAATCCGTTACGATGCGAATTTACTAGTAAGAAAATGAAGTTTCCCTGAACATTGATAACCTCAGATCTTAACTGTATACAATTATTATTTATTATTATCGCATTTATTATTTATTTTCGAACACTTCAATTTTTTAAATTTGTTTGCGTAGATTGGATATTAAATATTGAAGCATATACTCCAAATGTTTTCCAAATATATTATTTTTCTCAATTTTAAGACTTGCTTGTTACAAAATAAACATCACCAAAATATTCTTTGCAATGAAATAATTTATCCCAAAGTTTGTTAAACAGTAACTCTTCGGACCCTCGAAAAGTTTGTTGAGATGTTTTGAAAGACGGTGTCTTTTGTCATATTTTTTTAATAAAAATACGTTACAAAAAAAAATCTGAAAGGATCCAGATTTTAGATTACGTCCAAAGGGATCTTGCTTAATAATATAATAACTTGCCGAACGAAACAAACATTAAACTAAACCCAATACGAACACAAAAACCAACCCAATATAATTCCAATAGTCAACCCAGTACAATTCCATTAATCCATCCAGTACAGACCCAATAACCAACACAGTACAATTCCAAAAATTCTAATAGCCAACCCAATGCAACTTCAATTACCAACAAAGAAACATAAGCACTAAATTGAAAAGTGAATCGGACATTTTTGTGAAACGACGCAAAACGCCCAAAGTCCTTCGGGACTATATCCCTTTGGACTAATAATTATTGTTTGCATTTAGAATTTATTACTTGTTTAGCAAAATATGTTAATAGTTCCATAGTTGAAGTGAAACGCTTCAAATTAACAAGCTCTGTTCGAAATTTAACTATCCACCATTTTATAAATCAAAAAAGTACTCAAAAATATCCAAAAAATCCTTGATGCAAAGCTTTCAACTATCTTTGATAAATTAAAATGATGGAACTTGAGTGCAAGTGTTCAAACTGCACTGAAGTCTGGACCATATCCCAAGCCAGTACGAAGGAATAGGATATTTAACCTACAAAAAATTAAATACTAAAATCCAAAATATTACTGCTGTAAAATTTGCAGCTAATTGAGAACGGCTTACAATAAAAGATAACACTGAAACCGTTAAAAAAGGCGTTAGGGTACAAGGATACAATGGAAAATCAGCAAGAAAAAAATTCTTCATTAACAAGAGAACAATGAAAATACATCTGGTGTTCGCACTGTAAGCAAAGATTTATCACATTGAAATATTTGCGAACGAGCCAAAATTTAATACATTTGGGTTAGTACTTTTATCAGCAAATTTAAGCTGAATACAAGTAAAATAACTTTCCTTCAGCGCTAACTTAATGGTAAAAATTAATAAAAATTCGTTGGTAAAAATACGTAATAATTAGAATAAAGTAGCTTTATTTTTACTTTATCGGTTAACTTGCTGCAAAACTTAAAATATAAAATCTTAGGAATGAAATTTTACAATAAATATTATTATTATTTTAAATGTTCACTATTTAACTGATAATTAAAAAATGAACACTTTAAAATAAATTAACTATAATTTTTTTAATCTCATAAATGTGTTATGAATTAATTTTTAATAATTTTGGTATTATTACTTTAAAAAAACGTGAACAGTGTGAAACACGTGATTGTAACAGACTAATAATATCTTGCGATCAAGTTTTGAAGTATTCTAAACACTTTAGCTTTGAATACTGAGTGATTGCGTTTGACAATTTGACTGATCTTCAGAAATTTGACTTCAGAACGTTTCAGTAATTTGGTTTATTTTTTAAAAGAAAACAGGAAAAAAGACATAGTAAGTATAATCAAGTTTTTTATTTAAACAAAATTTTATATTATTTTTATCATTCTTTAAGAATTTAGTGTACCATAAAATTCAACGAAGCTTTATGATTAAAAAATTATTTGAAAATATTTGTTTATCCTCAGAAGAATTATGCATAAAATATTTATTTTTAATAGAATACATAGCATTCTGAAATATTTTAATATATTTTAAACACAGAAGTTTTATTAGATAAATGAATTCTCGTAATGGTTCGATCATGATAAAATTATTTTCTCAGATCGTAGAAGTAATAAAAAGTAAAATATAAAATTCATTTTTGCTTCCATATCGCAGCAAATGAAGCTGAAGTTCAAAGATTTATAGATTAAGTCAGGAAGATTAATAATAATTTATCAATAAGATATTTCCTTAAATCCAGAACGCTTAAGACAACGATTAATTAAATATGTTTGAAAATGAAGCTAATATTGTTTACCAATGTTCCGTTTTTATTAGTTTGATGCTATGCATCCGATGAATTCTATTAATAATATTAATTCATTATTTCATAATACAGTAAACACAGGTTTAATAATACACTTTACTTTCATTTCGCTTATTTAACGTATCGTGTTCAAATAAATTTCTTGTTACGTCCTTAAAATTATGAAAAAATCGTCATCAAATAGCTATCGTTTGCAAATTTTATTTTGATAATTATTTTTATTGATAAGGTACGAAATTCTTTGAAGTTTAAAAATTAAAGAAGAGTTACTTCTGCTGTTGCCACAATTGAATTAACAAACATTTTATTAAATAAATGATATCATTTTATATTTCCGTTTAGAACATCTTTTATAATTTTATAATAATTTGTGTGTTGATGTTTCTTTTTTTTTTTTTTTTTTTTTTTTTTGTACAGTTAGAAATCAACTCATGTGCGCTTGCAGAATAGCTTGCATTTTTTAACTTATTTCTGAAACGTGTTGAAGTAGAATTTCCATAATAAAAACAAATATGAATTGACAAATGTCATATTCGATGGATATCGTTAAATCTGATGTAAAAAAATCTTATTTTGACATTTGTCATTTATTACCTCTTGTGATATTACAGTTTAGGAATCCAGTTGCTTTTTAGAAAGTCTTAGCATTCTCGATATAAATATTAAGATTATGAGCGAATAAATTCATGAACAATATTTAAAAGTAATTTGTTGAGTATAGTGAGCCATATAGAATTGAACTTAAAATAACTTATAAGGATTCTGAAGGTAATTCAAGATTTAAAAATAAGAATTACAAAATAGCTTATTATGATGAATATGTTGATGAATAATATCGTAACTTTTAATGCCTTAGAAAACGTGTAATTATTTTCACTGTACAGGTAAAAGAAATTATTGCTACTTCAATTACAGGAAATATTTTTTGCAAGCTTCACACGCACGAATTGTACACAGCTACATCTTGAATAATTAACTTATTAAATAAGCGCAAAAGTCTGCAAATGGAGTTCATTTTGATGGAACAATATAGGACGTATTTTCCCTAACATTTGCATTGTTATTTTGAACAGTTCACATGATTTTAAGTTTTGAACTCCAGGACACAGGAAAATGCGCAATGAGGCAAGAAACGTTAACAGTTGGCACAATCATATTATGATCTATCTTGAATTTCTGAGGATTAATTCTTAAAATGGTAAACATATTGTGCGCCTTCAGGATATAATTGCTACAAGTTTTTCCCTTAAAAAATCAGTTATCTTTAAAGTCCTCCACCAAAAAATATCCCTTCCATAAGCAAGATATTGAGACATCAGACTAAGTTTAAATTAATTATTATTAATATTATTTTTAAATTGGAAATTAGAAAACTCAAAATCAACTCAGCCTACTATCTAGAGAAAATTTTGCGTCCAATATTTACAAAAGGAATTCCAATTTTTTATCCCGATGACTTTCAGAAAAGTGACACTTCGCCAAGACAAACCAGCAAATCATACTTCGAAAAGTACCACTACATTCCTTTAAAAAAATGGAGATTGATACAGGTATTCCATATACCCTTTTCAACGCATTTCTGCGAAATCTCTCTACAATTCACCTATGGAATATTGTTCCTTTGGTCTCTTGAAAGAGCTCTTTCTAAGCGCAAACTCACCATGCTGGATGGATTCTGGAAAGTATTGGAAGAAGAATAGAAGTCAATACCACTGGAAATTTTACAAAAAGCGCCTCTATCATGGAAATCCCGATGCAGACTTATTATTCAGAAAAAGCGTATCAGGTCGAACATTTAAAAACAATGTCTTTACATTTTAAGCATTAAATAAACAGCCCCGAAATCATTCTAAAATTGTGTAAATACCCTTTGTAGGAACGAGTTTGCTACATGTCAGTACTGAAGCCTGCCAGAGTTTTCTAGAACATGAATTTTATAAGATTCTGTTGAAAAAAAATCTCCTTTTATTGATCAATATTTTTCACAGTAATCTGCATGGAAATGCTTATCACTCTCTTAGCACAAGAAACATTTTTCCAAATTATATTTTATATTTAATTTCGTACAAATACAAACATTTCTCTCTTTCACTTGTGTAAGGCCTCTAAATATGATTTTCAATTTCTGTATCAAAATATCTGTGTCAATTTTTTTGTATGGAATTCAAATTTTTTGTGTTTTATTTTTTATATCGAGAATAAATTTTTTTGGCATAAGCACAGGGACCGGAGAAACATTTAAAAAGTTAGATTTCGTAATTTTTATAAAAATGATATATTTAAATTTAAAAATATCAAAACATGAATCGGTTGCAAAAACAAAGGACTTTTGTGGACATGATGACTTTTAATTCACCTAAAACCTTCACAGAGTTAAGATTTTAAGCATCCGTGAAGCCACTGTAGTTTTAGAAGGCAATTTTTTGATTATCTTTTTTTTCCAACTATTAGTGCAAGAATTAGCATGGATAATAGGGATTTTCCGTATATGTGCCGTACATCAAGAATTCACATACAAATCGAACTGAAGATGTTCTTAGTAGCACGTATCTCAATTTATAATCTCCGAACATATATAGTGCTATAAGTATTTCATAAAAGCGAAGTTTAGACAAAGGGAAGGGCCAGGAGAAGGCGTAACCTATGTTACAGAGTGTTTCATAACTTAGAAGAGATTAAACCAAAATTTATGAAATGGTTTTTGAAGCTTGCCAGAAATATTTCTGAATCCAGTGAAAAGGAGTGTGTTCTAGATAATTTTAAATCGTCTTTTGTTATATCTTCTGTGTTCATTTGAAAATAAAAACTAATTTATTAAATATAAGCACTTATTTAACTCATTTGTTATTATTAAATAATGGTAAATAATTTTCAAGGAATATCGAAAGCTCTGTTAGAACCATTTTTATTTTCCTTTGATTTGCTTCTTCCTAAAATCTTTCACCGATGAAGTACTACATATGGTGTGTAATATTAATTTTACATATTATTGTGATACATGTGATAATAACATATACTTATGGTGTGGAGGGGGAATATTTTTGATAATTAAGCTTAATTTATTTTAAAATAGCGAAGTTTTGTGTTAAAATATGAGGAATTAAATCAGCGGATTATGGTATTTTCTTATTGGGCATTGCAACACTGTTAAGTAACAATTTGATCTATATTTAGAGAAATGTTAATATTAGTAATGAAATGTGTCCATAATAAATTGAACAGAATAAATTTAAATATCAATAACTTTTCTTGTTAGAAATGTCTTCAGCTCGATGATTCATATTTTTACAGCAAGGTTAAAAACTTTACTCGTAATAAATTGAACATAATAAGGATTATATAATTAGTGCATTTTAACTTTTATAAACGTCTTTAGAGTAATAATTCTCTCATTCTCTAATATGATATGAATCATGCCATAAGACACTTTCATGAAGGGCCGTTTCAGTCTTGAAATCTCAAAAGCTGTGTGTTACGTTATAGAGTTTTAACAGTGCAGTATTTATTAAAAGACCTTCAGACCCTTAGACTGTCAAGTGAGTTATCGCTCCGTTCGTGTAAATGCGACAAAGTCTTGGGAAAGTTTTAAATAAACTTTTTTATTAAACTTGAATTTTGCCACTTGCGGATATAAAAATTATATAAAATTGAATTTACAATTTAAAATATATTGTATAAACTACAGAAATCTGGAATAACTCGTAAAAAGCTGGCTCAAACTCTAATGATGCGATTTCATTTCGGGTAGCAAATGAATAATGCCGGAATTTTAACTGGCATAACTGGATGTTAGGAAGTAAAGCTGCAAGTGTCGCTACCAAGAGTTCGATTTCTAAAACATTCTAAATCATCGCGTTAAGTACTATTTAACTCACTTGCACCCTGGTGAGGACTGACAGAAAGGACAAATTCCACGGCTAACGGAAAGAAGTAAAAATCCAAATTATAAAAATTGGTTAATTACCATAAAAAACCTTGCAACGTTACCCAGTCGCCCTACAGACTAATATTAAACGATTTTTTTACGTCAAAATTTAAATTTTTAATGCGTATACTATTAGTGAACCATTTATAAATATATCATTTGTTCAATTAATAAAATATGTTTCTAACGCCATATGCACCTCATCTACATAATTTCAGAAAGGAGAATTTTAAAATGAGCTAATTACTGAAAATTCAGAAACATTGCTTATATTGATTTCGATTTATTGTGTTGATAAAAAAATAAGTGCCTAATGTAATTAAGATTTGTGTAAATGTCTTGCTTCACTGTAACTTAATTATTAATGCATAATATTTATAAATGAATTTCAATGACGTTTTCCTGAAAATCTCTGGAAAAAATTTTAAAATCTTAGAAAATTTCGCTAAAAGATATAATTTTTTTTATGAATAAATCTGAATTTAGTATTTGATCTTATTGCGATTAACAGCAACCTTTTATTTACACTCTTACTTTTGCATTCTCCTTGGCGAAATTGAAAGAGACCAAAGCAAACAATTATCTTTTATGATTTAATTTTTAGATAGCTCTCTAATTTATATTTCGTAACCGAGAACAAATGTATCTGAAAATTTTAATTGTATAGTTAGCTTTATTTTGAGGATTTATAAAGTAACCTAAAATTTTAAAGTACCATACGTAATTAAATTGCAATTACTATATTTTCTTTTATTAGTTCAAGGACCTTTAATTGAGAAATCAAATCATCATGCGGGAGTGTATTAGCATCCATGTTGGACAAGCCGGGGTTCAGGTGGGAAATGCCTGTTGGGAACTTTATTGTTTGGAACACGGTATTCAGCCTGATGGACAAATGCCTAGCGATAAAACTGTTGGTGGAGGTGACGACTCTTATAACACATTCTTCAGCGAAACAGGAGCAGGAAAACATGTCCCTAGAGCCGTTTATATTGACTTAGAGCCTACAGTTGTGGATGAAGTTCGCACAGGTGAGGAATGTTTGAACTCTTAAAATATTTGAAATTAATGCCTGTAAAGGGAATGTTTTCGGGGTTATAGAGAGGGGTAGTGCCGATCCTATTACCGTCGGCCGCTCACATGCAAGTAAAAATTGGCCGTCCTTTTTCATAGGAATATAATATAGTATTTGATAATCATTTCGCCAACCTTAAATTTGGTCGCCTATGTGCTGCGCACCATCTTGCCCCCAGCTACGATCGGCCTGTGGAAATAATATACTAAGATGGAAATATATTGAATGAAAAAAATGGGATTCACACACACACACACACACAAAAAAATGCCTGTTCTGTTCACAGACAAGTTAACATTCGTGAATCTTTGAAACTGCGAAAGATACATACAGGTTGCAGATGAAAGCTCCTTTAACCTGAAAATTCTTGCGAACGGAGAGAGCTACAGTTATGCAGATGAGATAACAGTATAGTAAAGCAACTACACAGGACCTAATGCAAACGACAGCAGCGCCCCTAGTGGTGAAATTTGCAAGATAGGCACTGTAACCTTGTAAACCTTTAATTTGTCATGCATTTGAAATTTTAGTTTAAAAGGTGTTGGCTCTCACTTCATACAAACAGCATAATCTAAAATCTCATTATAATCTCGATGGCAGACGATAACATTAACTTGCTATCATTGTGTGAAAATTTGCTTTCGTGCCTTTTTTTCAGTCCAAAGGGGCTTTGTCCCTGAAGGACTAGTGTTTTCGTTTTGCGATTTTGAATTGAATCACTCTGAATATCCGTTTCACTTTCCAAATTGTTGCCACGAAATATTATCGCCCTGTATTATATTTAAAGAAATTAAATAATGAAGAATCTGCATAAATATATATATGTTTCTCGCATTGTGATAAAACAACGGTACCTAGAGCCATCAAATTTTGAACGACGTAATCCTGCTGCGAATATGGGCATCTGGAAGCTCAAATTTGAAATTGGAATTTGTTTTATTATTGATTTCATATTTCGTAAAACGTTAACGAATTTTTGATTCACAAACTCAAGAATTTCAAAGCAAATCATGGCAACGTTGTACAGAAAAAAAAATTTTTATCTCCAACGCGTGAGATTGTGTATTGGAAATTCCGAAGATATACTGAATTTAAAATAATTTTGCGATATTTCTCTTGAATTGAATTTTATGGTTTAAGTGCGAAGAACGTGATATTTAATAAATAAAGGTAACGCACGAAATGTTTAAAAAACGCCCCTCTGGACGTAATTTAAAATCTAAAACCTTTCAGTGTGTGTGTGTGTGTGTGTGTGTGTGTGCGTGTGCGTGTGTGTGTGTGTGTGTGTGTGTGTGCGCGTGCGTGCGTGTGCGTGTGATATCATTAAACTGTATTGACTAAGTACGTATTTTATGCAATAAAGAGGTGCCTAGCTGTAGCTCTCTCCGTTCGCAAGAATTTTCAGGTTAAAGGAACTTTCCTATGCACCCTGTAATAAATGATAATTTGGGAGTAACGCAGATACATGCTGAAGCCGAAAATAATATGTGATCCATAATGAAGAATAAATCTGGACATATTGGTGACGTCGTACATAGAAGATGGATGCTTCAAAAGGAGAAGCTTGCATATTCATTTTATTTTAGTTAGACATTTTGCGACCACAAATATCATGGCACACTAATCGTGCCTGTTTCAGAACTTAAAATTTACATTTTTCATACTATTGCGGAAGGAAGAAAACAGCGTGGCAGCGTCTTAGCAGCAACGGAAGCAAAATGCTTTGAAATCTTAATTCAGAATGTGTTAGTTTAGGTTTCAACACATTTGACTGTATAATTAATAATGGAATAAAATTATTATTGGCTGTTTTAATTCTATTTGTGTCACCGCATTATGTAAAAGTCATATGATATGGATTAATTTAGAAATGGCGTAGTTGAGAAAAATTATTATAAGCAATTTTATTTTTAGAGCAGAAAGGGGTAATATCCAATTTAAAATAAATTTTTAAAGTGCTATTGCTAATTTAAGTTATTTTGATTTACATAATTTTATCTTACATTCTCTTGAATTCTCTTCAATTGATATTTAATTCTAAATTTTAATTTACGATTATCCTCTGGAAAATAAAGAGAAAAAATTATTGGAAAATGAAACTTACTTAAAGTTTATATTTTAGAATAATGAGATAAAGCTATGGGGGGAAATACTTGTTAGAAATTTTAAACTGTAGTGGAATTCATATTAAAAAACGAATTAATAAACATCAAAAGAAATTTAAGCATTTCTGATCCCATAGCTTTTATCCCAATATTCTAAATTAATCCCAATATTCTAAATAAATCCTATATTAACTTCATATAAGTTTCATTTTACAATAGTTTATTTCCTAGAGGATAATTTTAAATAAAAATTTAGTATTAAATTTAAATACATAGTCTTAGTAGCGATAGCGCTAGATTTTTACCTTTTAAGTCCATTTTTGTTTACACTTCTTTAGTGTATATATAAATATATATGTATATAAAACAGTAGGATGCTGTTTCATCTGCTTTTAACTCTCGCATATCCTGTAGTACATGTAATTCTTAACAAGTGCACATCTTATCAAATATTCAAAAAACAGATTTTCTTAGAAAAAGCTTTAAATGTACATTCTAATTTACTTATATATATATATTCTAATTTTAGTTTTTCTATACAGGTCCTAACTCACTGATTTATTCTGAGATAATTTCTTTAAAAGGCATTTTAAAAATCTCCTCCGAAAGATGGTATACTTTCGAAATTAAAAAATAAAAACAAAAGTGCATAAAATTATGCAACTGCTGAAAAAGGAAAATGCCTTTTTATACCTTATCGGAATTACACGCTTACTGGAATTTGGTATTTGAATTCCTATGAAATAAGTGTCAACTGCGTAGAATAATGTCTAAAACTGGAGTCATTTATCAGATGTTTTATTCGGTACGCAGTACGCTAGTGGACAAAATTTATATGGCAGTTAAAAAAAAAAAGCCCAGAAAGAGAGAGTAAAACTCATTTTATTTTAAAAGTTAAAAGACATGAAAATTAACAAAAACTTAAACTTAGCATGTATAACGTATCTCAAAACAATAATTGCCTATTTTTAAAATTCTTTAAGTTAAATTTTATAAAATAAAACTTTTCTTACTCTTTTTTTCAGTCCAAATTTGTGGATAGTTTTATGAGGGTAAAGGGGCACCTTTACTGAAATGCAAGCTTCGCTCCGAAGTGTCATGCTTTAGCATTGTTTTGGAGTAATTAGAGTAACATAACGAAATCACACTGAATCACATTTTGGAGCTCCTATAGGTGGGAATTACAGTGATGTAAGATAATGTCTTAATGCGTCCCAATTAGTTCAGTGGGATTTAAATTCTGGGCATATTTAGGTTACAAATTTAGTTGATTTCTTCGTTTTCAAGATCTCTGACACCAATAGCATACGATCAAGTACGAGCAGATATTGTCCATTATAAAAGTTATTCCTTATTGCACCTTTAAAAACATTTTGCATGAAGATCTTCGTTACGTTATATTTTAGTAGTTACAGTTACATTAGTAAATATATGACGGCCAGTGCGGCTATTCAAATTCTATATTTATATCGATATCTTTTGATAACATTTTTAGAAAACTGCTGCTCATATTTGCGTCCTCCATACTGCTTATGCTTTTGTTTACAGACGCATACTTTCGAAAGTAATGAAGCCTCGCCAAATGAAACGAATAAAATCACAGATGAATGAAAAGAAGTCAAATTAGACTTCCACTCGAACTGCTCAGTAATACAAACATTACCGCTTATTCAAAAACTGGAATTTAAAACCAAACCATCTGGATCATTTAAATACCTTGCAGTGAAGCATTTGATATTTTGTATTTAATTTAATACTTTTGACATCTTTGTTAATAAATATACGCCTTGATTTAACACAATTTCATAAATACCAAACAGAGCATATATTCTTGTTAGAAAATGAATAATAAAATAAAAGAAATATGATTTATGTAAGATCATAACTAATGATTCTAACTTCGTTTCAGGTACATATAGACAGTTGTTTCATCCAGAACAACTGATCACAGGCAAAGAAGATGCTGCTAACAACTATGCGAGAGGCCATTACACCATAGGCAAGGAACTCATTGATTTGGTCTTGGATAGATGCAGGAAACTGGCTGACCAATGTACTGGACTGCAAGGCTTTCTAATCTTTCACAGTTTCGGCGGTGGTACAGGATCTGGGTTTGCTTCTCTTCTTATGGAGAGATTGTCAGTGGATTATGGGAAGAAGTCAAAATTGGAATTTGCAATTTATCCAGCGCCACAAGTGAGTTTTCAATTTAACAATGAAAATACTATTAAAATTAATGTGAAAATGGCCTATAATTTTACAAATGAATTCATCTGTTGTTTTTTAACCATATTGACTATTTGTATCTATAATATAAAATGTTTTAAATGAAATCATAACAGGTTTCCACAGCAGTTGTTGAGCCTTATAATTCGATTCTGACCACTCATACAACACTGGAGCACTCCGACTGCGCTTTCATGGTTGACAATGAAGCCATTTATGATATCAGTCGCCGAAATCTGGACATCGAGAGACCCACCTATACTAATTTGAATCGATTAATCGGCCAAATTGTTTCATCAATTACTGCGTCGCTAAGATTTGATGGTGCTTTAAACGTAGATTTGACTGAATTTCAAACTAATCTCGTACCTTATCCCAGGTAATAATAGTTACAGAGATCAATTACATTAATGAATATATAAAATAACTATTACGAGTAATAAGATATAATTTGCATAATAACTGGGTACTTTAAGAAATATATCTGGGTGTCTAAAAGAATTCCAAACTTATAAGCAGCACTCTGATTTTTTCCCCCTCCGCCAACAGCAACATTTGGGGGGGAGGAGGAATGATTTCACAAAATACTACATTCCAGGCTTTTTTATAAATAATCGCTTGCGTATAATACATTTAAGATTATACAAATTTTATCTGCCTTTCATATACGTATATGAATAAAAGCATGCGATCATTAAATGAAGATCCCTTCGACGACATGAGACATGATTATTGCCTAGGTTCAGAAAGCTCAACCTAGGTCCCCAGACTTTAGAAAGCCCCCCCCCCCAAATCTTTCTATTACTCCTTATAACCCTTATTTCTTATTCAGCAAAAAAAAAAAGTAAACATAGAAAGGCCTTGGGGAAAAAAAAGAGAGAGCTGTGTTTCTGGCCGCAAACTGTCTTAATCCGATTCAATGCTTCAAAATGCCGATCATTCTTGTACTCAAGATATGATAAGTTCTGTTTCAAATTAAGGAAACCCGAGATTTTTGCATTATAAAGTTCAGGTCATTTTAATCATCCGATAAAGCAAGTTTGAACTTCAAATTTTTTACTTAAATTCTTAAAGAAATTTCTTCGAGATAATTCTAATTTTCCAAACTGAAAATATTGATATGTTTATCTCATTATATTCTGCTATTTTAATATTTCAAAAAATTTCAGATATAAGGATTTACAAATATTATTTGTAATGTATATTAAATAGAGTCATTTTAAAAAATTGCCATTGATAAAATTAATGTGAAATACGAAAGGGATTTCGAATACCATACTCGAAATTTTGATGTAAGGCAACACGCAGATGCTTGAGAACTTAAGGTAAAAATAACTTGTCCTTATTATAGTTTCTTTTAGATTTCAGACTGAATTATTTGATTGTGGTAGAGTATACTATAGCTATCTGTCTGCTTTATGCAGGACTTTCTCCTGACAACTGGATCTTATTTACGTTTCGCAGGAGGAAAACATTGAAATTTTCTACAGTTAGCCCATTGAACTCTATCGAGTTCAAAAGAAAAGTGCATAATAAAATATCATACAGGATCCCAATGACTAAGTTACTTTTTCTTATTGACTTAACTTTCATCGGGGACTGATGAAGGAGGAAAATTTAAAATCTTAACACTTGAATGAATTCTACTAAATAAAGCAAAAGAAGAATACTTCCAGTTGGTATAAAAAACTACTTTAAAGTTCTGAAACATAGAAAGAATTCATTTTCTTTAATTGCTTACATTCGGTTAAAATTTAATACTGAAAGAGATTGTTCTCCCCCCTCTTAGTTTTTAAAACCATTTTCTTCATCTCTTCTAAGTAGTGGTTTATAATAAGTCTGTACACTTCCATGTATATCTGTTCCGGGAATCAACCGTTCACCTCAAAATACACTTTTACGTTCGCGAAATATACAACTGAGTAATATTAATATAACTATCTTTTAACACTCAGAATAATTATCATGTGCAACGTAGACAACATTAGATAGTCTAATACTCAATAAAATGCTGAAAAGTGTTCACAGGGATAAAATAAATAAATAAATAAATAAAATTACTCACTGCAGTTCTGTTGGAAATTGCTCGAGGGTGTGTGATGGAGGATACACAAAGGGAACAACCCGATCGAGAAGGTCTCACAAATTTTCGACTCAATTTATGTTTGGGGAATTTTGGGCCAAAGAAGTACACTAAAGACTCCCTTGTGCTATTTCAGGCACTCACACACATTCCTAGTAGTGTGATACTTCGTATTGTCACGTTAGAAGAATGTCATTATTTCCAGGGGGTAAAATCTGCATGTACGTGGTCCGCAAGTATCGATCTATGTAATGCGATCCATATAGCCCTCTATGACGGTAAGGTGGATCAAGATAATGTCATGAAGACGTTCCCCAGACTATCATAACGCTGCCTTTCTGATCTTTTATTCGTACATAAATAATTAAATGTTATTTATGTACGAATACAAGATCAGAAATGCTGCTCTCTATACGTCAACGTTCATCCATCCGATAACGCAAAAAAAAAAAAAAAAAAGCGATTCGATTAAAGGCAATCCTCTTCTAACCAGCACAGGTCCACTCTCGTGCATATTCCAGCCTCATCTGCAGATAAACAGTCATTAGTATAGGCGAACTCACAATTAAATTGCTGAAAATTCACGCTCATTGCAAATGTGCATTCACAGTTCTACTTCATTACGAAAAACTTCGACGGGGCGCACCATTTTCTAGACTGAGAAAAAGAGCCGATTTCTCCGAAACAGCGCTTGTCTCAGCTATGTATTTAGACATCAGCCTGAATTGGCACCAAAGCCTGAAGAAGACGAACATTACTTTTAATTCCAAAACGAAAGCATAGCATAAAACAATAGGAAAACGTCAAGAGCTGTTCCGCCCAGCAACGATCAAGCGGTAAGACCGCTGAACATTGGCGTACCAGTTTGTTGGTGGTTTTCCCCGTATATAATGTGAATGCCAATCACTTCCTCTTGAAAAATACTCCACGAAGGCATCCTTTCCTTAGGCAGGCAGTCCTTACGTGCTTTGCTGTAATCCAAAGAGGCGATTAAAACTAAAAGTTGTTTCACGATCGACAAATCTTAAAATCTGTTACACTACTTCGCTTCCGTACTTCACTTTGTTTGTGACTACACAACTTTGTTTGAGATTGAAAATAATAATAATGATAATAATAA
>KK118454.1:19664-42404 GCA_000611955.2 Stegodyphus mimosarum
GCTCGCTTTGAAATCATTTAGTTTGTTAATCAGAAATTCGTTGAAATGTTACAAAACATAAAATCGATAATAAAGCAAATTTCAAATTCAAAATTAGGGCTTCCAGATGCCCATATTCGCAGTAGGATTACGTCATTCAAAATTCGATGGCTCTAGGTTTTATCACAATGCGAGAAACATGCATACATTTATGCAGATTTTTCATTTTTTAAAATTTAATGCAGAGCAATAACATTTAGTGGCAACAATTTGAAAAGTGAAACGGGCATTCAGAGTGAATCGACGCAAAATCGCAAAACGAAAGTAATAGTCCTTCGGGACTAAATCCCTTTGGACTAATAATAATAGCCGCATGTCACTGCAACAGTCAAAGAGCAAAAATTGCTAAAAGTGTGAATGATTTCTGAAAGAACTGCGAATGACTTTTAATTAGCTTTTGTTAGCTCACTCACGGTGTTTGCCACTATGGTCAAACGTTTGCCATGGATTTTTGATTTATTTCCTAATAAGCCGTCCAGCTCAAATTCAGCATGTGATGAAGCGAATTTTTCATAATTCGATTTAATTTTTTTTTAATTTTGCTGAAAAAATGCTGAAACAATTTCCCTTACATACCTTAGTTTAAAAATCAAACTAAAAATCCCAGAATTTTACTGTTTACACAATTAGATAGAGCGAAAAAAAATCTTTAAATGAAACCTATACGAAATTTTTAACTTAAATTCTGATTTTTTGGCGAATTTTCGAAAATCACGCGGATTTTTTTTCCCCGATTAATGATATCTATTATTTTTTTCAATTATTATTTCAATATTATTATTATTTTTTATTGAGATCTATTATTATTAAAGAAAGATTATATATCTTTGTGAGCTTAGTTTTCAGAATCTTTAAATTACCCTATAATATGACTATCACTTTTAATCTAACTGTTGTCCAGTGATACAATATTGCATTTTTAAAAGTTTTATTTGTTTACATGTATAGATTAAAAAATTCAGCTTTCAATAAGTATAATTTTTATTTTCTTTTTTAGAATCCATTTTCCTCTAGTAACATACGCACCAGTGATATCTGCCGAGAAAGCTTACCATGAGCAACTGACAGTTGCAGAAATAACCAACGCATGTTTCGAACCTGCAAACCAGATGGTCAAATGCGATCCAAGGCATGGGAAATATATGGCGTGCTGTTTATTGTATAGAGGAGATGTAGTACCTAAAGATGTAAATGCTGCCATTGCAGCTATTAAGAGTAGAAGAACCATTCAATTTGTGGATTGGTGTCCCACTGGCTTTAAGGTGATTAACTTTTTCATTAAACTAGGTTAATGCGCTTTAAATCTATAAAACTCACATTTTAAGAGAAGAATTAAATCAGTTTATGGATTTTTAAGGAAGAGTAAATGATATCTTCATTCGATCGCCATAGAATTAAATGCTATATCTCTAAATGCCATTTAGTCTCCTCTGTTCAGACGCTAGGGAGGACGGATTGCTCCATGATGATGCCCATTCAAGGCACCCTTGTCAAGTTTAACTTCAACGCAACCTACATCAAGATGATCCGGTTTCCATAAATGAGGGAAGGATCTTTATAATGGAGCATCGTATTAAATCTTATTGGTAATGGAACAGGAAAAGACTTTTTTACCCAGTCTAGCAAAGATCAGAGCTAATTCATCAGCTGAATTTGCGACGATCTAACGTTGAAGCTGTTAGGATAATGAGTTTAGTACGTTTTTCATTAATGTCCTTTCGATTCTTTTGGAGGAGATAGAAGTGTTATTAACATCCTTTCTTCCTATGAGTATATTGTTTTCCACCCGTGAAATCTGTAGTTACGAATAATGTTTCATCCGTTTTTAAATCGTCGATATCAGGTAACAAGATGGCGCCATGGCTACCGGCGTCTCGGGAAATTTTCCGAATTCCTGATTGGGAGGGGAATAAAGGAGAATATATATTCCCGGGTGCAGCATCCAAGAAGCGCCAAATTAATTTTATGAAATTTTAGACTGAAATGTTTTCAGTTCTTGGCAAACAAGAGGTGCGAGAAATCTTAAGTTGACCCAGTGCGCTGAAAACCCTAGCTACGATTTTGTCCATGCAGTCCCCTACCGGGGAAGGGAGAATAAAAATGTCAACCACTGTAATAGTCCTGCAATAACGGAATTGATGATTCTATTCTTACGATAAGTACTCTGAATAAATATCAGACTTTTTGAGAAATGCGATCTTAACGACTTAGTACTAAATATGATCCACCAAAAGCTAAGTAAACTATAGCGTAGGCAGAAAATTTATAAAATAGAGGGAGGTTTACAAGACTACTGTTAATTTTAAATGCAAGGATCGGGTTACGATTTTAATAATATGTAATATTTTGCGTGATGCTACAAAATCCATTGACAATAAAAAACTGACATTATTGGCGGGATGGAAGTTACTTCAGTCTTAATGAGAAACTTCCCATTGTTTTTGCTTTATTAAAGCTTCGATATCCAGTAAAACCTGTATTGTTGTGATTCGTAAACTGTCCTCCAAATGTTGGTACGTATTCCTGGATACTTGCCTTCGAACACGTACTTTGAATAAAAATCAAGAATTAAAGGATTTTTAAGAAAATTTCATTTTACCCCAGAGTCCCACTGCAAATCTAGAAATTATAATTGAAGTTCAGGTGGAACCCTTTCGATGTCTACCAAGAATGATGAGGAGATCATTCTCATGAAAATTTCATTCTCCCGTAAGTCGGAAGATCTACTTCTGAATTCCACACTTAGATTTGAAATGTATTGTACATAATCATTTAAGTTCCATATTATAATTTACTCATCAACTTCATGAATTTTGGAAAGTGAATGGGATTCTTATTTGGCTTCCACTTTCTCATAAAATTCATTTTGTTTTAAAACCCTTCACAGAGTCATACAGGTTATAAAAAAGTACAAATTTCCACAGTAAGCGGTAGTTCAGATCATTGAGATGACCGGAAGTAATATCAACAAAATATGCAAACCAACGCAAAGTCTCTTCATCATTTCCCTTCATGGAACTAGCAAATGGATTTCCCATTGGATTCCATAAATTGTTGGACTTCTTCCTTCAAGGAAAACAGGCGTTGAAACATCTTTCCTCGGCTCAACCAATGTAGTATTTCCGTATAATACACAGCGTCACTACATTCGGCTTCAAAATCGCTTAAGAACTGTTCAAACTGTCTGTAATCAAGTCTTTTTTGAGCCGGATGAAATTAACCACTTTTACAACAACAGTCATCACATGATCAAAGGCTTAGGAGGACTTGGAAAGCCAACATAGTACTATTTCTTCCACGTGCCTTCACATCATATCTGAGTGATGTTATTACTCCTGTTTTTCACTCAGTCATAGAAGGAGCACCATCCGTGAATTTGGGAAATAGATTACTCAAGTGACATTTATCTACAATTTTTGTCAGACTCAAATACAAATATGTGTTATGCTTTTAAGTGCAACGATATTGGCTAATTTCTCTACAATCGTCAAGTTTCTGTCAACACCACGAATAACCTGTTTGTACAGTATCTAAACCATGAGTATCTGTTGCATTCGTTTATTAATCCATTACTACAATATAAAAAAGTCCATGCATTTAGATTTTAACTTATTGAATATATCTACTGCCATATCTTCTACGCGTCTCACTACTGTCACATCAGGCAAGGTAATGTTCGAAATAGCTTGAGCCTGTGATGGATAAAGCACGTAAACTGCCCACTGAAGACATTTTCCATCAATGAAAAGTTTTCCAAGTTTAGCAATTTTGTCTGTTATCATGTAGGCTAGCATGAACATTATTTTCGGACTTTTTATTCACTCTGAAGAAAAAAGGACTACTGATAGTTTAGCTTTGATTTTCATTCACTCATTTTATCGCTTTGAAAATGTTCTTCTAATGCAGAATATTTCCCATTTTGCTTAGTATCATAATGCCTCTTGATGTTAAATTTAATTACAACTACCCTTTTGTTTCAAATAAGGCAAACTGCCTTGCTCTTATGCCTCTCTCAACGAAAAAACAGAAAGATTACTTACCTTGTAAAAAATCACGCTTTTTCTTCAACTTTTTTTTTGTTATCTCACGGCTTGCATTGGGCGCTCATTATTCGTATTCGTATTCCGAAGCGGTTTTTTTTTCGTTTAGCTTAGTCAAGAAGGTCAATACGGTAGGGTGCTAAATATATCGACCCTCAACAAAAGAAGAGCTAAGTGAAATAAATATCCCACATCACGCAAACTTCTGTGTTGGGAAAATTTAAGAAACGCAAAGAATTTGAGATAGTTGCATCGAGCAGTTTCCTTTTTAAAGCATCGAAAAGGCTCGGCAGGCCAGAGGTTGAAACTCCCTACTTTAAAAGACGGAAAAGATTCTCTTTCGTTTTTAAATTTTGCTCTTGCAATTAGTAAAGCGAATTTCCCGAAATTTCTCTTTTGCAGTACGTCACTACTATGATAATACAAGCATCCAGTCATCCAGTGCAATGCAGCCTGACTTACTGATACTGATCATGTGGCCATCCTATAAACTTAATTCATTAAAAACAGCCTGTGAGAGAATACGAAATATTATTTTAAGAATATTATTGCTTTAGGGCAGCAAACATCCGACAGATCTCATTTTTTTAAGTGTGCAGCAAATTTAGCAATGTAAGGTTACACGATGGCTTGGTTAAAACAACTAGTATGATGCGCAAAGTACATAGGGCTTGTCATTTTCTAATTATACGTTTCAAATATGATGACAGCATCCTTGATGAGTCTTCATACTGGTTTCTTGACATTTCCTGCCTTGGACAAAATAGGAAAGTGAAGGCATATTTTCAAAAAAAGGATTGGCAGCAGAAGGCTAAATTCTGTACAGCAGTTCACAATGTCAATATTCTCTAGAAGGTGTTGATGCCACTGATGTAGAAAAAAGTCAGCTTAATGAAGCAATAACCTGAAACTCTAGATACACACACTGGCCAATGAATTAGAAATCCAAGATCAATATTTTATTAGACCAGCTTTTGCACCGATAACTGCTCTGATTCGTTTGGGCATCGAGTCTACATGCTTCTGGAGTGCCTTTACGTCCCGAGAATAGCATGCATTGGCTAGGCAGCTTTTTAAAATCTTGTAAATTATATGGAAGATTAGAGTGCTGTTGGATGCGTCTTTCCATCATACCCCATGTATTTTCTATGGGGTTAAGATCCGGGTTATGCGGTGGCTAGGGAATGTGTTGGAAGTCAGACTGATGTTCAGTGAACCAATTTTGAACACTTCTAGCATGATGAAAAGTTGCATTATCGTCTATGGAGTATCTGTTGCCATCAGAGTAAAACTGCAACACTGCAGGATGCACTTGATCTAACAATATATCTAAGTATCTCATAGCTGTTTGTTTACCCTCGACACAGGGCACCACTTCCATGCCAGCAGAGCATGCCGCATATCATGATACTCCCACCAGACCCTTACAGAGTGCGAGTAAGGCAAGATGGATTCATGGCTTCATGGGGTTCTCGCCAAATTCGACGTCTTCTATCAATGCAAAATAAGTGTAGCGTGATTCATCCGATCACATTACCGGTTTTCAATCCTCAAATGTCCACTGTCTTCTTTCCCGACACCACTGCAAACGAATTCTTGCATGTCGTGCAGAAATAAGCGATTTTCTCACAGGCACCCTATTATGCATTCTTATCCTCTGCGCATGGTTCAACCTGAAATCTTTTGGAAAGAACCTTGGTTGAGGATCTGTGCCCGTTGAAGCACAGTATAGTCTCTGTTCTGCCACACAATTAGTCGAAGACGACGCCGATCACTCACTTGGAAAATTGTTCTCGAACCGCAGTTACATCTTCTAGAGAAGGACTGTGGTTTCTAATTCCAACTTTTGAAAACCTTTGATATGGCTGCGTTTAAGAACCCAGTGAGATTTGCTGTCTTCGAAATCGAGGCCTCTGTTAAACGGGCATCAATAATAAGCCCTTTTTCAAATGGTGAAAGATCGTCGTTTTTCCCATTTTACTTCATTCGTCGTGCAAAGTACTCTTACACCTTACTTACACTAGCATTCTAACCACGTGTAATCTACATCATAAAAAAAATTTGCATACTTCATCCCTAGCACGCATTCAAATGAAAATCTCAAACGCTTCTAATTCACTGGCCACTGTGTGTACAGTTAGCTGCATTCAATCAGATCCCAGATCTCTTTATAAAATTAATATTTGCACCAAAGATTAAAGAAGGAGTCTTCGCCGAACTTCAGAAAATGATAATCATAACGAAAAAGGAATTTCCCAAGGAATCTAGCATGACTGAAAATCAGGCTTGGAATAGTTTTGTTTACCATAGTCAATTATCTCTAGGAAAATCGCAAGATGAAGGATCCATGAAGAACTAGTGAAAACTAATATAAAACATAGAAATCCTTCAAAATTCAGGCTCTCGTTAATCTTTCAAAGTGCACGTTCTTAATGAATGGCGCTTAGAAGTATATGGTTTCCATGGAACTAGGTATGGTAGGACATGCGTGACTTAACATCGTTTTCAAGGACAATACACATCAAATGTATTGTAACGGTCTTGTATTTGAAAGCCAGTACGTATAAGTGATTTACAGCATAACTTAAAAATTCAAAGAATTTCTAAAAAAGACTTTAAAGTTCATCGGTAGTGCGCTGAATTTAAAATTTTTAGAAGATTGATATTTCGATATCTGTTTAGAATAATCGTTATTAATATACACACTTATTAAACCAAAATATTACGTTTTTTTACTTCCTTGTATGAAGTAAAGGAAGTATTGTAATTGCGAGTAATTTTTGGCATATATTTCAACGAAAATTTCATGCTGACCGCTCTCGAATCCATCTGAACGATGTTTTTGCATCTATACGTAAGAACAAAATTAAAGATTCTTTTTCCCAAAACGGACTGCAAAAGGGATACAGAAGAGATTTTTTTTTCTTCTCCCGACGTCTGTATGAACGTACGTACGTATGTACACAGTCCAGTCACATTAATGTGACCATCTGTCAAAAGCCAGAATAACCACCTTTCGCAGAGCGGACTGCTGCGAGACGTGCAGGAAGAGAGTCACATAGGTCCCTGAAGGTGTTCTCTGGGATGTTGAGCCATGCCGACTCTAATGCCGTGGCCAGCTGCGCTAGATTACGCGGTTGAGGATCCATGGCGCGAACAACTCGATCGAGATGGTCCCACAGATGCTCGATTGGGTTTAAGTCAGGTGAGTTTGCTGGCCAGGGGAGGACGGTAAACTCATCCTGGTGCTCTTCGAACCACGCACGTACACTGGCAGCTGTATGGCACCTCGCATTGTCCTGCTGGAAGATGCCATCATCCTGAGGAAAAACAATGCGCATGTAGGGGTGAACATGGTCCGCAAGGACAGATGCGTACTTGTATTGATCCATTGTGCCTTCCACAATGATCAGTGAACCTAGAGAATGCCAGGAAAACATTCCCCAGACCATAATGCTCCCGCCTCCAGCTTGGACCGTTCCGGCAATGGTTGCAGGGTGGTTCCTTTCAGAGGTTTCACGCCTTATACGCCAACGTCCATCTGTCCGATGGAGCATAAAACGCGATTCATCCGAAAACGCAACCTGTCGCCACTCAGTGGACGTCCAGCTGCTGTACTGGCGTGCAAATTCTAGCCTTCGCCGTCGATGAACAGCAGTCAGCATAGGTGCACGAACCAGGCGTCTGCTTCGGAGGCCCAGACGCAGCAATGTTCGCTGAATAGTACTTTGGGAGACACTTTTGGTAGCCCCTTGGTTCATTTTGGTGGTCAGTTGCTCAACGGTAGCCCGTCTATCTGCCCGAACGCATCTCCGCAACCGTCGTTCGCCTCTGTCATCTATGGCCCGTGGTGCACCACATTTGCCACGTCGCTGATTTTGGACAGTCCCATTTTGCCATGCACGGTACACTTTTACCACGGCGGCACGCGAACAGTTCACAAACTCAGCCGTTTCGGAAATGCTTCCACCCTTGGCCCGAAAGCCAATGATCATGCCCTTTTGGAAGTCGGATAAATCGCTTCGTTTCTGCATTACGCCAACGATTGAAATGTTTTCCGAAGCCCTCACACACCCTTTATATACGCTCAACTGCACTGTGCTGCCACCTGCCTTCTGTGATTGGTTATTTAACTCTGACATGGAAAGTACGTGGTGGTCACATTAATGTGACTGGACTGTGTATATATCTCGCATTACTCAACGAGTACTGTCAGAACGATGAAGTTTTGAATATGGGACTGTTATAACATGGAGTTTTGCACCTCCCTTTTTCGTTGCAATCGGCTTCACCAAACACACATACATATATATATATATATACTTATTCTGTTATATGGGTCGGTGAGTTCAATTATTTTTAGTCTTATATGTTTGTAAATTGTACATTTTTTGCTTTAAAAGTGATTGAATTATGTTGTTCTTATGTTCAAGTTAAGGTTTTTATGCCTTTAGTTATTTTGCATGCAGTAGTTGCAGAATTATAAGCAATTTAAAAGTTGTTTAAGTGGTACTAAGTTGTTTAAGTGGTACTAAGCTTAACGAGTCCGCTATTTGTTTACATTTGAAACTTTTAGTCCAATAGTGAATTAAGTCGTTTGTTCACCAACTTCAGCGTCTTTTTGCCGAGTGTGACCAAAAGTAAACATTCAATTTTGTGCACCGAAAAATCTGTATTCCTCCTGCAGGCAAAATTGCTTGTTTTTGCGTAGAAACTCTAATTTTAATTGTAATTTTTTTAAAACTGTTTTTAAGTGTACTTAGTGTTTTATGTTTTTCTGTATTTTACCATCTTTAATGAAAATGCTTTGAGTTCTTATATATTTTTGCCTAGCCGTGAAGTGAGAATTAATTGAATGAGATATATCTCTAGTGAAATTCGAGGAAATAAGTTTCAATAAAATGAAACAAAAATATGTATAATTTAATAGGCCGTACAAGGAAGTCATGTGGTGTCCACATCAGATTTTTATATCTTTACATCAATGTATTAATTTACTCAGGCAAGATAAATCAGGCAAGATAAGTTTGCGAACAGTGTCATCTTGGTCACAAAAGCAAAGCTTTGAATAACACGACCATCATTTTTAACTCAATCAAAAATAAATAAATATGTAGACCTCAAAACAAGAAAAGGTTAAATTTTCTTGCGTTTTTTTTTCACGGCAATAACATTTATCATATTTTTTAATCAAAACCTGATGATTGCAATAAGGAAAAGGATATCGATAAATATAAATTTTGAGCAAAAGTCAAGCATGATTTAATTAATTTTTCTGTCATATTTTCACTATGAATCTACTTATCAAATATAAAATATCAACAGAGCACACTTTTTGTAAAACATAAAATATGACAAAAATGATTGCGTAGATAACAATAAAAGCAATCATTGCAAATAGCCATCTAATTAAAATAAATTAAATAGATCGATAATATTTTTAAGAGAAAACTATAAATTCCCCATACAATGCTTCAAAAGGAAAATGCATTCACATTTACAGATCTATACCCCTATCGCATCTGATTGCTAAGGGTAAAATCTTATCATTAAATATTAGAAATAAAACTAATTTGAAAAGTATGCCCTTTTTAATACATTTAAATTGCTGTATTGAAATAATAATATGCATTAAAATTTTCGTGTCACTAATAAATGTAGAAACCATTTATTGTTTTCCAGTACAAAAATCATATCATTATGTATGAATTATCAGTAAATTAATGAGCAAAAATTAATTTTTATTTTACTCTGCACAAAATTTCACAAATTTCTTATTATGGAAAGGATTGCAATTACTCAAAGATGAATACTTAAATTAGGTCGGCATCAACTACCAGCCACCAACTGTTGTACCCGGCGGAGATCTTGCTAAAGTTCAAAGAGCTGTTTGCATGCTTGCTAATACAACGGCTATAGCTGAAGCTTGGTCCAGACTCGACCATAAATTCGACCTTATGTACGCCAAACGTGCTTTCGTGCACTGGTACGTCGGTGAAGGGATGGAAGAAGGAGAATTTTCGGAAGCTAGAGAAGATTTAGCAGCCCTCGAAAAGGATTATGAAGAAGTGGGATTGGATTCTACAGAAGGTGGAGAAGAAGAAGGAGAGGAAGAGTATTAAATTTTTTATTCGTTTTCGAAAATTTAAATTTTTTCTGGAATATACAACAAACTTATACTTAATTTATTCTAAATTTTTTGTACAATGTTTTGGAGGTATTGCTTTTACTGAAAACTGAAGATTTAGAATAGTGAATTTTAAATTTCAGATATTTCCTTGTAATGAAAAGTATATTGTTTGCAACTTATTACAATTTAAATTGAATATTCCATCTTATCATTTTATTAATATCATTCAGATTTACTAAATTCTCAACGTGTCTTTGCTTTCAGGCTTACATTTTATGTGCATATTTGAATAAAATATTAAATTTTTCTAAGATCTTACATTATATTGAGTGTTTTTACGAATAAGTCTAATTTTTACTTAGGATATAATAAAGGAGAAAATTTGATCTGCTATTTTTGACGATAATTGTCATCAAATATGCTTTTTCCTGCATGTATTTTTATTAATTCCATTAAAGCAATTGTTTATTGCTGTAAACTTTTAGTGGGCAACACAATTTCTTAATAAATTGCTACTGATATTCAGTTACGTCATTGATATATAGCATAATAGTTGCACAAATAATATTCATCTTTTAGTTTACAGCTATACTCGTCATTAATATGATACATCAATCATGCCATACAATCGTCATTAATATGGAAATACAGTGCCTGGTTTGTTTCAGGGACTGCTTATCACTTGCCATACATTGTGAAACGTTAAAGGTCTCTTTACTCGGTGTGAACTGCGGGTAACAAACTGCAGATATTGAATTCACGAATTAGAACCTCATTGCAAATACTTGTTAAAAAGAATTTAAATGAAAAAATTGGATTCGTTTGCTAGGTTTCAATCTACCAACTATTCTTTAACCTTTCTCTAATTTTTTTTTGGTCTCTGCTGGTGATCTCCTGATCTTTAACATACAAAAAATCTCTCGAAACTATAGAAAAACTCTTTATTGAACTCAGCACAAACTTTGAAGACTGGGAGACCAAAGAAAGCTTGACACTTAATATAAATATAACTAATGACATTTCCCCCCCCTCGAGTTATCGCAATACAAGAAGTCCTCAGTTAAAACAAAACAGCCAAAGAATTAGCTTCAAAAAAGAAATGAAATATTTAGGCATCATAACCGACAACCATTTCAATTTTACATCGCATCTTAGGGAAATTGATAGGAATACTGAGAGAATTTTGACTATTCAAGGGACGTGTTTTCGATTAAACATGCTACCCTGGAGGATTACATATGAAACAGTCTTTATTCCAACAATTATGTTGTTGCCATGCAGTGGTAATGTGTGGCTTAGAACAAAATCAGATATTATCCAGACAGACTGGATCTTCATGTTAACCAGATATTTCAGACCCGCCTCTACGAAGGATGGGTCTTGTGTGGGGAAGAACATTGCCTTTGCAGTTTTTTATAATGGAACTGATAGGCTGTGAGAATTATAAGCGAAATGAATATAATTCAGTGTTTCAGATGGAGGCCACTACTATTTACTTTGCTTTATAAAGTGGATAAAAAGGGTTTCTAAAAATTGGGAGTACAATCGATATATATGCCGACAGTTTATAAACTTTACAGGCACTCTCCTGCACGGAATTGGAAATGAGTGGGATGACGCATGGCGAAAGAGGCTGTTACATGAAATGATATTGAGATCATTGAGCTGTAGGGGTTGAAGAGGAAGGCCATGACCTTATGAAGAATTATACCGATAAAGTATAGGAAATGACTGACAAAAATAAAAATTGTATGCGATTGGTAACAATAAAAAAAGAACAAAAGTATAGTGATATAGAATTAAATCAGATTTTAAAGGCCCATGGCCGTTTTTCAAAACTCCGACCTCTGCGGTAGCTGCAATGGAATTGGAGAGGCTAAACACTTCGTGAAGACCTGTTCACTTTTAAAAACTGTAAGGAAAGATTTGATTATAAATGGAACTCTTAAAGTGGAATTGATTTGACCAGATTTTAATGAGGCAATAAGTCTATGAAGAAAGATTATAAAGTATATCAATAATAATCAATCAACTGTGGGAATAACTGTATGCTGTGTTTGTACCTATAACTGGGATAACCTAGTTTGAAACCATAGGGCCACTTGTGGTCAGGTGGCCTGCTCAAAAAAATTTACTGTACTTTACAGGGTACAACTGTTTTTCTTTAGCCTTTATTTAAATTACACAGGATTGCTGATTTCACAGGACATGATTTGTACATTGGTTCAAGTTCCATGTCTTCCAATATTACTTCAAAATACATTCCCATGGAGTGTTAGTTAAAATTACCTGCTATAGCAGGATTTTAACTATATAATGTCATTGCAATCTTACTGCAACTAACAAAACAGAAACAAAAAATTAGAAAGAATAGGCAATTATTTCACATAAGATAGAATTTAAAATCTGTGAAAATGCAAATAGCAATGAAAAGGAAACTGTAGTGACAAAAGTCATTAATACCTTCCTCCAATAACTTCTATCTATTCTTACACAGTTCAATATGCCCAGCACTGTTATTGATGCAAAAGGAGCATAAACTGAATAAATAGTGTGATTTTATGAAAAATATATTCAAATTTTATTAAAAAATGTCTTACAGGGTGGTGTACGAAAAGGCATACCATTCAATCCTCCATAAATTTTTAATATTATGCAATGAATGGTTAAACGAATATTCAGATGCTTCTGTTCACAGAAAATTGGGCAGATATTAAAAAAAATCAGTATTGGTTTTCTTTAATTTGCCTCAAAATAGCAGTTTGCAAGATGACAGAGACTGTCGGTTAAATGTTAAACAGAAGGTGAATCCTGCAATGTTTTTTGAAGAAGCGAAGTGTTTGCTGGCAATACCCTTTTTTTCTTGCATCTTTGGCACTATCAATGTGGAGGGACACCAAGGTTTCATCATTGGTCGTACAGATGAAGTCCAGCCTCACTAGCTGTTAAGCTCCAGCCAACTTTTGATGGAGAAGACCCTGTAGCTACACACTTCTAAAGATTGCCCACAAGTGGGAAAGATCGAGGTGTCAACCTGTTGCAATTGTGGAAAGAAGGGATACCCAGCATCTTATCACAGATGTGCAAAGTTTCCTAAGAATAAGCCCATTCAGAAAAACTAGACAAAACCTGCAGTCAGCTACTCGTAAGCCTTAACAAAAAACCTCTATTCCTCCAAAACCCCAAACTACTAGAAATGCACAGGGAAATTCACCTGCTGTTGCCAACAATCATGATAACAACCTTTCTGAAAATGATAAATCCTAATGCCAAGAGTGCACCTAGTGCAAATTATGATAATTCTAATGATTTCACTAATATTATGTCTGTTACGAGATAATTTCAATCAGTTTTCGCTAAAGGTGTAACTTCATTTCGCTATTCTTATTCTCTTTTTTTTCCCCCTGCATTAATTCTTGTATTAAATAATGCACTTGTATTTTTGAGCAGTGAATGTGCTCCCATCTAGTGTCATCCTTGCAAATTTTCCCATTCCATGTACAGCTTGTATGCTTTGGTTCTGCTTTTTCTCACAGTCAATCGCCATGCTCCTGCCAAGAACCAATCACCTTTCTCCTGCACTTCATGTTACCATCTGCCGCACTTCTACTACCACATACGAGCCTGTGATTATTGCAGACTTACTTTGTCACCATTATGGACTGACTGTTCATCATATCCACACAAGTTTGTCACTTGAAATGTTATGTACAATTTTCTTCAGAAATGCACTCAATACTTTTACTTCCATTCATCTGCAGTGTGTTATGTAACTGTGTTATGCTATCTACGTTATGGACTTTTACCTACAAATGTTATACTGGGATAGGGCTTTGACATCATCATCAGCCTGCATCTCGTGGCCTGAGGCCACCTAACAATCAGGGTATACAGTAACCAATATCCATGCCTTCCCCAGGATTCGCACCCGAGTCCAATGCAACACAAATTATTTCAGTACCTGGAAGCTACTGGGAAGTTTTGGAGGAAGAATCGATAGCATCAATAAAGTGTTCATGCACCAGAAATTAACAACAAACTCCCTTTATACACTTAGTGGTTCATATAAGATGGAGCCCGCCCAAGCACTGCAAATGCTGTTCTCGACTTCGCGTATGGGATGCTTAATGTGACTGTCATGTTACATCGATCTCCTGAATGATATGAATTGAGAGACAGTGGCCCCAATATTAATCCATGTGATTTCTTTTACGTGAGTTTTTGGAAGATCATGCATTCGGAAGGAAGCCTGCAAATGCAGCACAACTCAAAGCTTTTATCATTCAGTTCTGTTGGATACAAATGCTAAGGTTCACTTTCAAGAGGTTATCAAACAAATGGTGGACACATTGAATACATTCTACCCTAAATTCACTTTCCATGTTCAGATAGTTAACTATGCATCCATTTTGTAATGTTTCGATACATAGTGTGACTAACAAACATGACACTATGTCTAACTACTTAGCATGCTCTCGAGTAGTTGCATACCTATCTTCTTCCACACATTCTCACAGGTGGCCCTCATCAACATCAGTAGGCCAGGCAGAGCACACTGCTCATTGAATGTCTTAATCCTTGTTTTTGAACCTTCGGTACCAAACCTTTACAGTGTCATACGATACAACATTAGTACCTAAAGCTGTACACATGATTTGATGGCATTCCATAGCTGACTTTTTGCAACAAAAATAAATGATGGTTCTAATCTGGTAGCATGATACAGGGTTGCCACTCAAACAGGAAAATGAAATTCCCTGACTTTTCCAGGTAAGTGTTGAGAAAATTTCGGACTATCCATGTAGTCGCATTGGCTGTGCTGAGGGTAAATTATGGTACCACTTTAAAACACAAAAATTTGCCATTACATGACTATATATATATTAAAAAAAATCCCCAACTTTTAATAACTATAACAGTTGTTTTCTCCAGAGGATTGAGATTAGAATCTGCCCAATCAGGATTTAAAGATGTCTTTTATGCAGATATTTTGCAGCTTTAAAATAAATTCAAATATTGTATACTTATTTAGCACACATAAGTAAAAAATATGGGCTTTAAATTTTGTTATAGTATGTCATATTACTGCTAGAATTAATTTCACAAGTATGCCAGAGCCTGAAATTTGAAAGTATTATTAACTAATAATAAATAAATTTAGAAAGAAGACACATTAAATAATATGAATAAGATTAAAACAAAGTTAATTATTTAAGGATTAAAAACTTAATTGCAAAATCGACAGTATTTTTGTGAACATAGATATATTAAATGGCTAGCCTAGATGACTGATTTTTTTTTTTTTTTTTAAATTTTACTGCAAAATAACAAATAGGCATTTAAGAAAGAAGAAAAGGTTTAAAAGCTTTAGTTTTATATGAAAATGGGGGGAATTGATGATAGTTCCATTACAGACACCTTGTCCTTAATGATATTGTTTTGCAAATTTCATAACACAATGGTCTAAAGCAAGTCTCTTTCTTTCAAATGGCAAAACTTGTTTAACAAAATATGATTAAACACGCCAATGAAAACTGTTTGCACAAACAATATTTGTGATGGCGGGAAACTTTTATTAAAACCTGATATAATTATAACTATAAGAGTAATTTTTATTAGATGTATTTGGGTATTTGTCTTGAATTTGTTGCAGTGGTGCAAAAAGTATTTTTCTTAACAATTGGTCCATTAATTATTAATTAAAACTTTTTTTTCACGCTATTTTATTCCATAACAACCATATTTCTTGAAAGAAAACATTAAAAACTATGCTTTGTAGTAAAGTGATTAGTTTCTCAACAAAAATTAAGTATATAAATGTTTCTTTATTTTTAATAAGCTGTATTCATAATTTTGTTAATTATCATATCCACTTTTTTTTTAAACTCTGTGAAATACTTCATAAGGCTGATGAGGAAAGTATCTTCCAAAGAATAGCAGCTACAGCAATTCCATAAAAAGTGACAATTAAATAAAATAATAATTAAAATGAATTTCTTTAAATTAAATGTGTAAACTTGTAACTAAACAAAAAGATAAATGTACATAGGTTAAATTTCCTATTAATTTTCCCATATAAATAAGTGCAAAACTATCATGAAAATAAAAATATTTATTATGGTCACATAAATATTTTAAAAATTTTACATCACATGATTTTGTTCAAAACAAAATTTCTAAAATGCATGAAGTAACTTAAATATCAATGTTAAATCTATATTTACATATAATTCATAATAAAATTCTACATGGCATAATTACAATTCCAAAAAAGTGCTCAAAGTGGGCTGAAAATAAGGCAGTCATCCTCCACTGCAACAATGCAAATACTACTTAAAAATTATTTATAGGCAATATCAGTTTTGCTATCAATAAACAAATATCTTCTGTAACACATCATAAAAGTTCTTTTACCATGAAGTTTAAACTAGAAAAACTTTATGAAAGAACTATTTTTGAAAGCATACCCCCCTTTTTCTTAAAAAAAAAAAAAAAAAAAGAAAAAAAGAAACAAAAAGGGCAAAGAAAGAAAGGCATACAGCTAATCAAACTTGTGATGAAACAATATTAGAATTTTAAGATAAAGAACAGTAGCTTTAAAAATGCTGATTATGCTCGACATAAAAAAAACATACATTACAAACATGTACTTCCCATCCACATTTTACAACCATTTAGAAATCTCACTTTAACTTTTTTAATTAATTAAATTCTTGACATCAACACGATTTTTGAAGCTTGTTTTTTCCTATGCCAATCAAACAAAGTTTTTTTTTTTTTTAAAGAGTAACAAGAGGCAATATTCTAAAAAACATACCAACAAATATCAGTTATTTCTCAGACAGGTTTGGATTGTTTTGTTTTTATTACAGCAAAACACTTCAGGACTGATGACAGCTGATGGGGATAGGGCATCTACTATTTATTGACCATATGTTACTCCATTTTGCCCACTATCAAGTGACAGAGTGCCTGCTAAGGAAGCAAGTGTCTGCAATAGGTGGCACTACAGGGCCACTAAAATAAAGCTAGTCTGGAAAATGTTTTAGCCTTGTGAACGAAGAAGCAAAAAACTTTGTATAGAAAATGCTGAAAATTGACACTGTAAAATATTACTCAATTTATACATAAATCTATAAGCTTTTAGCTAAAAGAAATGGAAGTAATTTTAACAATAAATAATTAAAATGCACAAACGAAACAGGATGACACTTTTTCCATCTGAATTATTCTTCCAATTTTCCACTTCCTGTCTTTGTCTTACATTAATACATGTAATAATAATGATATAAACTAGCCAATCTGTGACTTTCTCATTTAGCATTTGAAAGAGTCAAAACATTAGTGATAATAAAACACTCCTTAGGACAAATAGATGCTTCTGATAGCAATATGTAAAAATTTTGGCACTAACACCATTAAAAACAATATAAAAAGGAATGTTTTCTACTAGCAAAACGAAACAAAATAAAAATTCTGAAAGTACTGAATTATTGGAATGGCAAGTTTATTGACCAAATGACTAGCAACAAAAACTAAAACCATTTCTTACCACTACCAATAAAAAAAATGGTACTTTCAAATTATCCGCACCTCCACTAAAAATTGCCAAATCATTGATGACTTTGTGTACTCGTGAAAAACATCGGTTTGGCTATTTTTACAGCTCATTCGTATCGTTCTGTTAAAAACTCCTTTGGAAAAAACTAAAATTTGTAGGGCCGACTGAGTAAAAAATACATTGATTAGTGAAATGATAATTATATGTATACATAGGCAGTCAAATATGTTTAGTTGGATATTATAGCATATGCGCTCAAAAATAAAGAAAAAATAAGGCAATTATATTGAATATTGAAACTGGAGGTGCAGATAAGCAAAGAGTACCAAATGTACTACTGTATTTTCTTATTACATAGACAATTACCACAAACAAAATTTATTCCTGATAATTTTTTAATATTTATTACCCATCACCAATAATAAAAGGACAAACACAGATCTATTTTTAATCATAAAAATTTGCTATTTTCAACTGTAATACTTTACACATTCTTTCCAAATCAAATTTTATCTAATATATCAATATATTTAAAAATAAGATATAAACTTACTTAAAAGCACAGCAAATACAATCCCTTTGAAACAGTTTCCATGACAACCTATATTTACATAACTACAGATTTTTCAGAATGAATCCCTTAATCAAATTAATATATCTTGGGAGAAGGGGAAATATTATTAATATATTTTTAATGCAATATTCAAATAATTTATATAAAAAGAACTTTCAAAGCATAAATTTAGAAAAGGGGCTAAGGGATACATTTCTCACCGGACAGAACAGCTTCTTAAAAATCAATAATGATAATCGTAAACTTCAAGGATTCACCTATTGGCTAATTTGTAATGTGACAATATTTTTGGATATAATTACAAAGATAAATTGTTAAACTATCAAATTATTAATGAAAATATTAACATAACTTTTCAATAACAATTTATGACATTTTGTTATTAAAATATATCATTTATACTTATTGATAAGTTTTTTTTTTTTATTTCAGTGAAGTTTCATAAATATTTAAAAATAGTTTGACTGACACAATATTTGAGGAGTTTCTTATAAGCATTATGCAAAGTTTATAAACAAAAACTCATATAATACAGAATCGGATTTAAATACTCATTATTAATGTTCACAAAATTTCAGTTCTTAATAGGAAAATGCATTAACATGTGTAACAATCACAAATATTTAATTACATGAATTTACAATTCTGATTATTTCTAGCAACCTCTATGTAGCTTATGAAGTACAACAACTTTGGCTCTCACAATTCATTCCGAAAGGGACAATTTAACTTAAAATAGTTTTAAACTTAAAACAGTTATTACTTTAAATATAAAACAGCACTTTTAAGTCATAACATCAAATCCTATTAAGTCTTTATTCTAGCAATAATGAATCATAGCTCGGATATTATTTATAATATACTTTAAACCCACAACCTTAAGTTTTCTGCAACAATACCAAATTACAAATCGTTTTATAAAAACTACATTGATTACATTCAATAACAGTATCTATCACTTCACCAATGCTTAAATATGCATGTTTAAAATTTAAAAGGTGGGACTTTATGAAGAGGGAAATCTCCAATTCTGACTGCACACATCACTTAAAAATATTCAGTTATTAACAAAGAAATATAAATATGTGATTTTTATCCAGGCTATACAACAAACAGAAAAATATTTGTAGCTAAAATAATGAAACATTTTGGCTAAGCTCGACATTAATGAGTTTTCACCATGATTATAATGTTTTGGAGCAGAAGATTCAACAAGAGTCCAAGACCTATTCTTATGCAATGACTTTCAGCATACATGATGACTTCCAGCTTATATCTTAACTTCTTCATACACATTAGTTTCCAGCATATAAGAACATCCAGCAAAATGATTAATTGCTATGAAATCTCCACTTTCAAGAAATGTAATCGGTCATTTGAAATATGAATTCAAATGATGAACATTTCTTTTCAGGAAGCTGGTGTTGACCCTGTAATTAATAATAAAGAAAAAGTTATACATAACAAATAAATAACTTTTTGTTACTGCAATAGTTCACATACTCCATTTTCAACCAACATCTAAAAAGCTTACAATCTGAAGACTTCAGATAACATTCTATCACCATAAAGAGATTACCGCTTCAAAATTTCAAAATATTTTTGAAATATAAAAATCATCAAAAAATGCAATTTGATCTTCCTACTCAGATCTCAATTTAACACTTGAAGCATTTAAGCTAAAGAGCACATATTAATCCAATGACTCATGTGGAACATGGGTAGAAGCATTCAGTATCTCAAAATGCCTCAAAAAGTGCAATAAAAGCAAATATAAATTAAGTACTTTTTCCCTAGATCTAGTACATTGTTCTTGCATAAAACTGCATGAAATAGTTGCATTAAGTGATCAACCTGATTTATGATAAATATGAAAAGAAAAGCGTGTGGGATCAGAAGTGACAGCAGATGATGTGTACAATGTTTTTAAACTGTTTTTATCCATAACACTGAAATTTAATTATAGGTAAATTATTAATCATCAGTTACAAGTAAATTGCTCAATCTTAGAAATAAATCGAGTGTACAGTCATTAATCTTCTGCTTCACACAGACTCTACTGAAACACAAGAGGAACAAAAACAGCATATTCACTGTTAAGTGAGGAAGAGACAGAAGGTATACACACACTGGAAAGACAGATAGGTCTTGTTTCAACTTCTTAACTTAGGTTCTTGTGGCTATCATTTGAACCGTAAAATGTAAGAATGAGTTACAGCAGCGATTCTCAAACTGTGGGGCAAGCCCCCTAGGGGGCACGATAACTCTACATGTGGGGGGGGGGCAAGCACATCGAAAATAAAAAGATTATCTCAAAAAAATCACTAATTTACTGAAAGGAAGCAAAACAAAATATATTCTGACATAATAAAAAATAAAATACACATTTACACTGATGTAATGCATTTATAAATGTATCAGTACTTCACAATGTATTTGATAATTAATTTATCAATACTAAACTAAGAACAAGTTTAATAATTACTAGTGACTCCCATGTGCTTGTCTTGCAGAGCAAAGTTTTTCAAAGGAATGTTTAATATTCGAAATTGATACTTCAAGTTCTTTTTCTATGTTTAGCTGAGATTTATACTTAATCCTGAAAGCAGTCACTGCAGAAAATCTGGTTTCACAAAGGTATGATGTTAGAAATGATAATAGTATACGGAATGCTCTTGTTTTCAGTGCAGAAAATACATCATACATATCATCATCATGCCTGCGCAAAATTCAGAGAGTGATTTATTACTAGATTGCCTTTTGATTTTGCCACTTGACGTGAAACTTATGAAGTTTTCTTCTTCGGCAATTGAGAACTCTTCTGCAGTATTTTGAAATGGATAAAATTATTTAAGTTTATTAGGTTTCATACCGTTTGCTGTCAATATTTTTGAGGAAATAACACACAGAGGAGTTTTCTTCATTTAATTCAGTACTGGTAAACCCAGAATTTAAGCATTATTGAAAATATTTTCTTTATTTAATTTTTGGAACCACGCGCTTCTGAGCACTTGTTGATGCTTTATTATGGTCTAATGTTCGCTTACAACTTAAAAATTTATCCATGATTCTGTTTAAATCTACTGACATAAATATTTAATACCATGAATTGCATTTAACGTGCAAATTACAAAATGAGCATTCAAGATAGATTCGGTAGCGATAGAGGATCCACCCGACCGAGACTGACTAGAATAGAACGAGATGCAGTATTTACACACATTTTGCTCAGACATTTGATAGGTTGTGATGGATATAAGGTAAAAAGCAACAGAGATTAGAACAATTTTTCTAATAACATTTGTACTTTTAGAAATGGAGGATTAAGGAAATAAATACTTAATTTAATTAAAAATTATTTTGCAGTTTGTTCCAATTTAAAAACTAGAACGGAAAAGTAATGTAATACTTATCCTATTACTTAAAAGTAACCTACTTCAAATATCTATTACTTAAAAGTAACATATACTTTATAATTAAGGTCGTATTGTAACTTTAGCATCAAAGTGCATTATTACTGCATTTAATACATTGTTATTGTATGGAGGGCTGGTGAAAATTATGATTGAAAACTGGGTCGCAAATATTGAAAATCTGAGAAGTACTGAGTTACAGCATTCATTTCTAAACTTTTTCAAGAACCTTCAGGGAACAGTCCGGACATCTGATTTCAAAGTCATTCATAGAATACATACCGCTAAAAGAATTCTACATTTTTCACATCACTGACATGATGTTTTATAGACTTCTGATGACTGCAATGAAGTAAAACTTCACTGAAGGATTTAGAAAAGTAATAAAAACTTCAAAGATGTATCTTTTTTTGTATAAGTTAAAAAAAGATAATTGTTAGTATTAAAGTTTTAAACTTTGCATTTCACAAAATATTATCCACAGGCATCACTCTCTGAATACAACTTAATAGTTTACAAATTAATACAATCTATATGTTGCCTGTAAAATTTTATTACCATCAGTTAGTTTTTTTTTTTTTTTTTTTTAGAGATTAACTTCTAGTAAGAAATCAAAACTTTTTACCGAAAGTCCATAATATTATCATTAGACATACTTTTTATTAACTATACTAATTGTATAGAAGCTAATACCCATTATTCAAAGGCTAAGATTCTGTTTGCATTAAAAATTAAATCATAGCAAGGAACTTACGAAAATGACTAAAATATGCAGTTAATAATTTTGTTGCCACTGAAAAATATACAGCCCTCTGGTTATACAGTAAATTGACCCCACACTGAAAGCCAATTTATAACCAGAGGGTCAATTTATAACCAGAGTCTAGTTGCCAAATCCTGGGTGTGGAGAGTCATCATCCACAACCCTTTTAGTTCAGGCGCCACTGTAGAGACATTAGGTATTTTTTTTTTTTTTTTTTTTT
>KK118454.1:42455-54552 GCA_000611955.2 Stegodyphus mimosarum
AATACCAGCTCAGTGTGCTGACCATTACACCACGAAGGCACGCTAAGAATGTGGGAGATATACCTTATAACCTTACCAGGACATGATTTTCTTCACAAAGTGATAGTAGTAACTTTTTATTCAGGTGCGAAAAAAATTACAAAGATGATTTAAACTTACATTATTTTCTTTTCAAATTGCCTCTCCTCAAGTGAATTTTGTACAATGATTGACATTACCTGAAAATACAAAAACAAAAATTTCTATTCAAGCATATTTCATTTTGCCTTTTTATCATGGGGGGGGGGGGAAAACATACGGGAATAAATTTCTGTAGCAGAAAAATGAGGAAATTCAATGTAAAATTTAACATAATTTACTGAATTTCTTCCATTTGTTTACTAATATAAGACATGAAGTTATCTCTTATATCTCTCGTAATTAATCTGATTTCTATATTTCAGCTGAACTTCATTATCTATAAAACATGTTAAAAATACACAAATAGCTTTGATTTTTACTTTTAAATTGTAATTTAATGCACAGATATGCTTAGTGAGATTCTTTTTAATTTGTTTAATTATACTTAGTGAAAACAAATATTAGTATTAAAAATTTTTGGATGGCTGAAGATAAACAATTATTAAAAGCAACTTTATTAGTGCAGAATTATTAATTTGCTACAAAACATGGAGCTGATGATATTGGCTATTTAATGTTAAATGGAAAATTTAAGGTATGATTAACAGAATTCTAGAATTTATATTTGTTTGCACGATGTGTTTTTTAATCGATAATTAATGCATATTCTTAAATATGCATTAATTATTGATTTAAAATACTCACAAAAAGTCATTTTTATAATAACATTAATTTTTCATCAATAACAGAAATGAATACCAAGACACAGAAAATATTATTTAATATAAAATTTACATATTCTTTGCATTTCCAGAAAATACAAAGTGATAGAGTGGGAAAAAAAAACCTATCCATATAAACTTTTGACAGCAGTACTGACAGGAAAATAATTAAATACAAAATCAGGCACAATAAATCCTTTCTGATAACCCATTTTTTAAAAAATCAACATCAATTTCAGACAAACTTACAATTCTGCTTGGAAGAATAAGTTTAACAGAAAAATATTTATGCATGCATTCTCATTTTTTATGCACATTATTATTGCTGAATTCCTAAAAACAGATAGAAAAGCTAATTATTATTATATGAAAAGAACAAATATTTCAACAACTGGTATTATGCATATTACTACTGCTGCAATAGAAATGCAGCAATAGTAATTATGCATACTACTAGTATTATGCATATGGGTATATTATAGTAATTATGCGTATGGGGAACCCAACTATTTCAACAAGTGGTATTAGAAAATATTTTTTTTAGAGAAATTCTTTATGTATATTCAATTCTTTTGCAATGCAATTTGCTTTCTGTAAGCTGAAGGACAAAGGACAGCCATATTCCATGAAAACATTAGTATCAAGCACACAGAGATATTCATATGTTGATGTTGTGTAACAGGATGGTACTATGAATTTTGAAAGGAATGCATGATTAGGTATTTAAGATAGGCTGTATGATGGATGATTTTATGAGCAAATAAATTTTTCTTTTACTTCACAGATATCAGAAATTGTTTCATGAATTCCTTGAAGTTAGCCAAACAACACTGTAAAATTGTAAATTGTGAAAATATACAAAGCTTTGTGCAAAATCTGCATAGAGAATTACAAAGTATAGCAAACGGGATTGACATTGTAGGTTTTGCAGTATGATCACATATAGAAGTCATCACTTTTCTGAACAAGGCTGTAAGTGATGACGAAACATGGGTTCAATTTGAGAAATGTGCAGATTATAAGAACTTGCCTAACAAACACAAAAGTATGAAACTAAAACTGTCCAATAAGAAGGCATAACAGTTGCAGTCTTCTGGGACTACAAGGAGAGCTTTGACAGAAATTGAGACATCTGGTACAGTTATTACAGTGGAACTGAGAGGCAGCACTCCAAGAAGCCAAGGGTTTGGCCCCAAAGCCTTAAATTTCCCAAACAGGCAATGAATAAAATGTAATTTTTTTTAAACCTCCTACTTTGTTCCTTGGCTCCTTTTCTTCCAATCTTTCCTTATTTTAATTGTCTGGATAAATTTCTAAATGAAAGTCCATGACTTGAAGGTATCGTGAAATATATTTTTGAACATATATGTATGTACAGCTTGGCCACTTGGAGGGTTAAGGTACCAGGTACAACCATCACAGTTGAAGTGTCCATAGTAAAATCTTTAAAAATGTTGGCAGGGAATTCATAACAAGACGGAAGGCATGCTGATGTCAAGCAATCACTATCTGCAACAATGCATGTCCATAAACATCCACACACATGAGTAAAGCTCACAGTGTAAGGATGCCCAAATTCCATGTTGGGATACCTAACATAAAATGAGTTTAATATGGAGTATGGTCCCCTCTCATGAGACAGACAGGTCGTGCTGCATAATGGCATACTGGAAGAAGGCAGCTGAAGAGTCCATGTGGCAGTTGACCCCACTCCTGCAGTAAGACATATTTCAACTTTGGAATGGTTCTCACAGGGTAATGATGAGATGAAACTGCCCTCCTAAGAGCACATCAGACATGCTCCACACAGTTAAGGTCTAGTATAGTGTTCCAGTTTCTCTCCAGATAAAAAAAAGCATGGCAAGAATCAGTGTCCAGGCTGAATCTTGGCTCATATGTAAAAAGCATGGTACTCCCTGAAGTCTAGTACAAGGCACGTTGTCTGCACCATGTTAAACGTGCCCTCTTGTGTGCTGCAGTGAGCTGGACTTTGGGTATACAACCTTACCTCATTAATCCTTGAATGCATACTGAAAGTGCTAAATAACAATCCTCATTCATTATTGTGGATCTTGGTCGACTTTGTCCAGGTCATCTTGATATGGATTTAGTGTCCTGAAACTATTTCTACAAATTGTAGACAACATTGGGCATTACATTGAGCTTTGTAGTCACTTGTACTTGTGACTGGCCTGCCTCCAATCAACTGACAATTCTCCATCTCATTCCATTATCCGTATGTTCGTAGTTTACTTGATAACTTACAAAATCTACCCAACTCTTGCAAGAAACAAGCTGAATGTCATGAAAGGAGCACCAGCAGACAAACTGTCAAAAAAACCTTGTGCACTTATATCTCCTCCACAATCACAGCTCTGCAGATATGCACATGTACACTTGTGTATTAATTCATTTTTTCTTTTTTTTTTTAGAAAACAGACACAATTCGAAATTCTCTTAATTTTGCACACAAATGTATATAGCTATCCTTTTAATATCAAGCACTTTTTTTTTTTTTGGTTTTTTTTTTCCTCCCCCCCTTCCTACATTATACAAAATGTTTTCTTGAAAAAAATAAAATCTTTAAACTGATATGAAAATTCTCTTCCAACAACAACACACAATATTTTTCTTATGATGCTTTATGATTAAATAATTATTATTACAAAAAATATGAACAATTTAGCATACTTTCTGAGTGTCCATCAGTATCTTCTAAAGACCTTGCCTCTGCCAATTCCTGTGCTCTAGTGATAACAATTTGGGCCTTAACCGCATCTTCTTCTAATGATTTTAACCTGTCAAAGTTAAATGTCTTGTTTTAAATAATGTGTAGATAAATTTTTGATTCATAACAACTAATACATAAAATTATATATATTGAAACCATATGGCAATGATAACTTAATTAACTGACAAAACTTTTAATTTAGACATAAGTATTCATGAAAATTCTAAAAGATTTCCAGTTTTAATTTATTAAAAGTAAATAAATAAATATATAAAAATCAAATAAAATATACAAGGTGAATCTGAAAAAGTGGGAAAAACTTTATCCGGGGGATAGAACGCAGCTATATGAGCAATATTCATCATATAATGTATGGTCAGAACACAAGCAGTGAGAAGTTAAAAAATAGTTTTCCACTGTCACATTTAAACAGGGTTGCCACTCAAACAGGAGAATGAAATTTCCTGACTTTTCCAGGTGTGTTTTGAGAAAATTCCAGTCTATCCGCGTAATGCACTTTGGCTGTGCTAAGAGTTAATTAATTATGGTACCACTTGAAAACACAAACATTTGCCAATTAGATATGACTTATAATCCCCAAAGTATTACTATTTTAACTATAATAGTTGTTTCCTTCCCTGAAGATTGAGATTAGACTCTGTCCAATCTGGATTAAAAAACTTTTTTTCTGCAGACATTTTGCAGCTAAACGAAAGAAAGAAATCTATTTCATTGTTTAATTAAATTTAGGTATTTTATATCTATTTAGCAGCTTACATAAGCAAAAATATGGGCATTAAATTTTGTGATGTTATGTCCACATACTGCTAGAATTAGCTTCAGGATTATGCTAGAGAAGAAATTTGAAAATATTATTTACTAATAATAAATAAATTTAGAGGGGAGAAGTGACATTAAATGATATGAATAACATTAAAATAATTAAAAACTGAATTACAATAATAAACGATATTTTGGCGAATATAATTATATTAAATGGTTAGCCTAGATGACTGATTACTATTTTTTATTTATTATTTTTATTTTACTGCAAAATGCACATAGGCATTTATTAAAAAAGGGGGATGTTTACAAGGTATTGAGGTAAAATACTACTATACGCTATGGCCTAGGTCCAATTTTGAAAATTGCTGCCAACACCAAAATGACCCATTTACTGCTCATCATCATGTCGCCAAATCCTGTATGTACCGTACATGGAGACTATTCTAACCTTCATGGTACCGTATACTATGATTAAACAGATTTTGTTTTATACAAGAATATGTATTTTCTTTAGTTCAACATGCACTGCACATGCGAGTCTCTGAATTCTCGAGGTTACTGGAAACCAAAGCTACTGGAAACTTGCTTGCAAAAACTGGCTCTGTGCCCGCTGCACGTATGACCACTAACGCCCGTCAAAGGGATCGCTTCCAACGTCGGCTCAAAACTCGCGTTTTTGGGGGGAATCGCTGTATGAAATTCCCTGACTTTTCCAGATTTTGACTAAAATATTTAAATTCCCTGACTTTTCCCTGAATTTTTTGGTCAATTTTCGAATTCTCCGACTTTTTTCGGTTCTCCCGGTTTTCTAGGTAGCGTGGCAACCCTGTTTAAAGAATTAACACAAGAATGAGAGAAAACATTTCAACAACCTTCTAAACATGAATGTAATTGATGTACATGCTCAAAGAAATTGCTCAAACGACCTTCTGCCAGCTGCAATGCAGAATTCACACCTAAGGAATAAGGACTGACATACATTTGCGAAGACAACAGGCATTTCTTGAGTATCACCAGCAACAATGGCGATCATGGCAATTAGATCCTTATTGGTTTAAACGGAGCACTCATAGATTAGGCTTTTCATATGGTACCACAGGAAAAAGTCCAAATACGAGAGGTCTAGTGATTTTGGTCGCCAATCTACGAAACCACTTCGACCAATCCCTCTCCCTAGAAATTTCATGGTTCAAATAACCAGCCATTCTCTCGGCAATCCATGGTAGAAAATGCTGTTGGGTGTGAGAACCAACCCTTTTTACACTATTTACAATACCACCTAGCAGCTTGCCGTTTACAAGCTTTCTACGATGAATATTGCTTGTATAGCTGTGTTCTATCAACCTGTAAAGTTCTCCCCAATTTTTCAGAGTCACCCTGTATAAATTAATAAAGTAAATATAAGTAAAAGATAGGAAAATAGTAAACAGAGAAATCTTTTTAAAATGTTAAAGGAGGAACAGAAATAATCTTCTGAAGAATATATTTTAACAAAATCCATTTTATGCCAATTGTTTTTGAAATTCAATTTTTAAAAATGTCAAATCATACTGAAATAACCAGTTATGCTACAGATAAAAATTTTATTTTTTATGCTTATATCAAATTATTTCACTTAAAAATACTTGAACCAATTTTTAAGACTAATAATTACAACATCATCACAAAAAATTACAGATGAATAGCATAACTAGAGTATACATAATCAAATAAATCATATTCTATCATATGCCATTTGACATAGAGATAAATAAGTTCAATTATCAGTAATACATAATTCAGTAGCATTTAAAAATAAGTTTAAATAATATTTTCATTTTAAAGATAATTTGAAGCATTTCACATTGCATACTCAATTTCTAAATATACTTTTTGAAGACAGTACAATAAAACAGATCTTAATTTAAAACTTTATGACGTTAATCTGCTATAAAGTAAGAAATAAAGTAAGTGATTTTATATGACAGATAATTAAGCTGTCCCACTTAAAGGGACGAGGGAATTTTAATTTAAACTGACACAATTGCAAATATTCAATACAGAAATTTTGAAAACAAAATGTTTTATAATCCATTAAAAAAAAAAGTCTAAAATGAAAAAAAATTTATATATCAAATATACTAAATTCTTTAAAAAATGAAAATAATCAAAAGGCAATCAAACATTTAATTCATGCATATATGCTACAATACATATGGCAGATATACATTTTTTAAATACACCAATTATCAATAAATATTGTTATGAATTTTCTACATAGATAGTTTTAGTGAAAATTGTATTTTCCCGCATAATATACCATGAAAATCTACAGAGAAGCGAAGCTTGCCGGAAAAGTAAGAATGCTGGGTCAAGTCTACATTGAATACATGGCTATCTCGTTTATTTGGCGAGATATCGCCAAGCTGGCATGGTTTTACCAACTAATTTTTGTCGCCAAAATTGGCGAGCATTTGGTCCAGTCAATGTATAACTGAATAGGTATTGTAAATGAATAATTGTAACTGATGTTCTGTGTGACTGTAATTGTATTCGCCGAGAAGCACCTTTTTCGAGAAGCAGAAAGTACTAGAAATATATTGGCGGACGGGCAAAAACTATATAAGACCAGATAGAGCATCTGCTCTCAGTAGTTGTTGCTAGTTCAGTATAAGTACTGAGATATCTGCCAGCTGACTTTGCTATTTAAATGCGCTTTGCATTGCATTGTGTTTAATGTTAACATTAGTTTGAAGTGTAGCTACTAATTGTACTCTGTGATATCGTGAAGAGTTGTACAACTGTTTTTATGGAAAGTTCCAGAACTCTGAAGTGTTTCTTTTGATAAAATAAATTTTATCAACCTATCAACAAAGCTGTCCGCATTCAGTCTATTATGAACCTGTATGCATGCAACATTGTAACTAGAGTCTCTGTTAACTAGAGTCTTTGTATATGCTAATTCATGATGTAAGATCATAATCACATTGTACATTTTCATATTTTTACTTCTTGCATGAAAAGAAACAAAAGCACTACACTTAAAAAACAAAATATAACTGCTGCGACTTTTTTCCCTTCAATAAAGCAAACCTCATTTTTTGTTAAAATATTAGAAATACTTAAAACAGTTTTCTAAGAAGGAAGTTTTCATCAGTTATCTGAAAACTTGCATGTTTTCAATTTTAAGAAACCATCTTAAAAATTTTCATCACCTAACAATCATAACAACCTAATAAGATTAAAAAATTGATGCCACTCATACAAAATATTTACCTAATTATGTTTTTAAATTTAAAAAGCAATGGAATAACATTACTTGAAATAAAAAAGTTTATGAGAAGCAAATTATATTCACCTAGCCTGCCTCCAAGCTGCTCGTTTTTCAGCATGTAGGGCTCTCTGCTGTGCTGGGGTGAGACTGCTTTCTTCCTCCGAACTCTGGTTGAGTTTTTCTTTTAATCTGCGCTCTGCTTTAGCTGTTCGGACAGGTATTTTACTTATCTGTTCAGTTGTAACACTAGAATAAAACATTTAAGGATTCACATAAACTTGGCAGCAAAATTAATATTTCTCTTTTTTTATTTCACTTTAAATGGACTTAATAAGAAATCAAATAATTTTATCATAATGACATCCAAATCAAATTTTAAAAAGTTTTATTTATTTTAAATATATTACCTATATTAAATATAGTCAATATTAATATAAGTTTAAAAAATTATAAATGTATTGATTTATATACCTAGAGTAATCGACATCATAAGCAGTGGAATTTGAAGCATTAAATAAGATATTGTCATGATTTACGATGTCATCGTACTCTTCTTCTTCAACAGAATGATAACCTTTTAATTCTTCCTCTGTCATTGAAGCAAGTTTTTTCTCTTAAAAATAAATAAATAAATGAATAATAAGAGGGTTATTCATATTTATTCTTTACATAAATTAATTCTTTAAAGTAAAATATTCTATGCAGATTTTAAAGACTATAAAAAAATAAAGAAGTCAAAACAAAGACACATTTAAATTAAAAAAACTATTTTATATGGTTTAAGCAGAAATGCTTTCTTTTAATATATTTTTAAGCATATCACAAACATTTAAATAACAAAAGAAATTATGTTCAATGGGGAAAAAAGGGGGAGAAGGAGGTTATATAAACAAAATACAAATGGAAGTATCTAGATATTAATATTTGACGAACAATTAAATTATAAGGGAGAAAATAAATTATTTTTAAATACCTTATACAATCTATAAGAAGTTAAAGTTTTATTACTGCTCTGTTCACTACAGAGAACTAATGAATTACTTTCATGTTGATTAGCAATTTATAAATTAAGTTGGTCAAAATTTATGGGAAGTACTGCAATTATTTTTTTTCCTAGGGAAGGGGTAGAGTTTAATGTATTTTAAGAGGCAAATGGTCTCTTAAGGACTGAATTACAATAAACCCCTGCCAAACGTGATGGTTACATGATTTAACACACTGCATGTACAGAAAAATAGCATTCCGCAGAATTAACTTCCTATGGGAAAAAAAGGGTTAGGTATAATTCAGATTAAAAAAGTATGCGTGATTTACACACCCTGTTAATTGAAAAGACTTACATTATTTTTTAATAAGCAGACACATGACACAATTATTTTTTTTAAAAAAAGCTGGCGATTTTTTGCTTAGGACAATGTCTGATACAATTAATTAAATGTTTCACAGTAAGATGTGCAAAGTTTTTTAATTACTATGTGCATCCTCTTTAAGGTGTATTTTAATTTTCTAAAAGTTATTTCAATTTAGTTAATCTTATCTATCTTGCCTTGTTTCAGCTTACATGAGCTATTAGAATCATGTTGAATGCAAATGAAGGAAAAACAGTATTAAAAGAAAGTTCAACTGACTTCGAAAGAGAGAGCTAGGAATTCTGAGTAACACGCGTTTGCCTTTGGGCTAAGTCTCTCTAAATGCTCGGCAGTATTATTACGTGCCTTTTGATAGTTCACTGGCTAGTTTAAAATTAAGGGCCAACTACGTTAAAATTGTGTTAGCTTCAGCTAAATCTCTTAGTTAGGGTTCGTTCTTATTACAGCCAGCAGAAAGGGGCCAACTGTTTATTTTATTTTGAGTGAAATAAAGGGTTATATTGCTTAGTTCCAATAACAGAGATCATATGATCTCTGTTATTGGAACTAAGCAATAATTCGCTTAACAGTTCACTACGCTCTTCGACATTTAATTTAGCAGGATAAGAGTGAGGAACTCTACACTCTTCTTTCTCCATTACAAAAATCATAGAAATACCATGCTTTTGTTAACAATTTGCTGAACTTCTTGTATGCTAAAGATGCTTTATCTTCTTCACTACTGCTGTTTTCTCTTACAACTGGTGTTATATGATCATCTAATTTTTCACCTGCCATTTCATGACAACCATTTTTAAGTAATTCTTCCATATTTATCCTTCTATTGCTTTTGAAATTTGTACGATTTTTCTGGCTTCATTTTCAATTGATGGAAATCCTTTCAAATTGTTGACAGCTTCTGGCTAGCGGTGAAGCCAGTATTCCCTGTTGATGAATTCACTTGTTTCCATGCGAGATGAATCATTTCAGTGCAATGTAATATGCTGAACTGTTTCCAAAATGCCATTAATTTGTCATGCTTTCCTGAGGAGGGGGGGACGTAGTCAGCTTTTATTTATCTCATAAGTTAATGAATATAAGTTTTGATATTTAACAGCATTTTCTGTATTTTTTGCTGTTAAATTCAAGAAACATGTTAAAAAATAATTTTAATTTAAATAAATGTACATATGAACTTTTTAAGTTTTGAAACGAATCGGGATTGGTTTCTTACCAGTGATGAAAGGGGGTGCATGGGGGGGAAAGGTTGAGAACTACTGATCTTGCACTTTATTTGCAGAGAAATAAATATGCCTAACAAAATAGGCTCTGAATGCTTTTATGATTCCTTGATCCATTCAGTGGTTTAAGAATGTAGTGTTTGGTGGGAGGAATAAAATTTCTATATTTGAATGCAATGTTGCGAGGATTTCAGTAGCCTGTTCTGGAACATTATTAAGAATTAGGAGAGCTTTGAAGCTAAAATTTTGCCATTCTAAGTAATGTTTGAATTCTTTAATGAATGAATTTCCAAATCAGTCATTTAACAGGATTCTCACAATGCGGCCAACAATCTGAAGCATACTGTGTATAACTGAAATTCTCACGATGGGAAAATTAAACGGAGACAATTCAGTTAACATATATATGCAATATTGCTTTCCGCAAGTCGTCTGTGTTTGCACAAGTACATTGGTTATAACAAAATATTTACCTCTCTGAATATCTAAGATAAAGGGGGAAAATAGGGGGAAGTTAGGTAAGTGTTCTTGCAATAAGGCAGATAAATATTCTTACATGCAGAGAACTGGAATTAATATTTATTGAAATTAAATAAATGCTGACAGTTCGAGAAAATTTAAGCCACTATAAGGAAGCATTTTACAAATAATTTTTAGCAAAATAAAAACGAAATATCTTGGAGCCCAAAGATGACTGTTGATGGGAAAAAAGAAAATTTTTCTTTTTCCGGAAGAAAATTTGCAGTTATTTAATGAGAAAAAAAGTTTTAAAGTCTGTTGTATATTTACTCGAACTCACAAAGCATACTATCATTCCTTGAAGGGCTCATCTATTAGATGTACTTAATGATCAAATCTCGATCTTATTAATGGGCAAGATAACAAATTTAAAACTAATGGAGAATTGGTAAAATTTGTTACTGATATAAAATGGGAGAAGAAAAATTTCCCACTTACCTAAAAGAAGTTCAACAGTTGAAAAAATGCTAACGAAAGTGTCACATGCTTTGGAGAAATCCTCCTCCCCCCCAACAAAACAAAAAGAGTTAATAACTGATCAACATTTCACAGTAGTTTTACTTAAGAAATTGCCACAGTAACTACCATAAACAGTCATTATCATTATCTATACTAACAAAAGGATTACAAAGACAGATATATCTGTCAATAAAGAAGGATTATATGATGATTAGCACATTTAATTAAGGAATAACACATTGTTTCTTTTTTTAGCACTATTCAAGTATGCAACAAAAAATGATGCAGAACACAACTAATACAACTATTTCAAATTTATTACGTGAAAAATATTAAATGTCAGAATTTCTTACAAGCAGTAAAGAAATATTATATGCTCTTCTCAAAGCTGCTTACATTTTTTGCAAAATATAAATATTACAAAATATTTTATACTGATATTTGATGATTTATTATTTATTACAGAAAATAACAGATGAAATAATAGGTCATATAAAAGGGGGGGGAGGATTTCTCCAAAGCATGTGACACTGTTGTTAGCATTTTTCAACTATTGAACTTCTTTCAGATAAGTGCGAAATTTTTCTTTCCCCCTTTTATATTAATATAACCAATATTATGTCATAAATGTCATACAGAGAGTAGATTCATCATTCACAGGGTTAGGGCATAATTTATTTTTAATTTATACCTTCTTCTTCTCTCATCCTTTCCAGCTCAACTGGAGTAAAATAACTAAAATGCTTTACATCAGTACTAGCTGCATCTTCTTGTTTTGTAACTAGTTCAAATCTCCTTTTTTTCTCACTGAAAGTCAACTGTTCTGGATCAGCAATTTTTGGAACAGGCACCTTTTTCAGAAAAAAAAAAATATATATATATATATATATAAATTCTTCTAAATAAATTCCACTGAT
>KK118454.1:54733-75370 GCA_000611955.2 Stegodyphus mimosarum
AAACAAGTTGTTCTTTTTACTAATAGTAGCACACTAAATTATGCTAAGACTATAATTTACACTCGGTGGATAAGTATGATTTTAAGAATTAAACTGCATTCAAATAACATTAAAATTTACCCTCTCAATTACTTACATGATTACCAAATCAAATTTCTCCTTTTAATAAATTAATTTATACATTATTGTTTAAACAATTTATTATTTACTTTCTTCTCATCATTACCTGAATAAAAATGAAAAGCAAAATATTTCTCCTATAGCTCAATTTATTTTTAAAGAAATATTATATCATTTCAGGAGCCCACCAGACGATGAATAAGAAGATTACTAAACAACAATTTTTTGAATATTTGGTTTCTGAAATGAGTTGACCTGTATTCATTGGGAGTTTTAAAGGACTTGCATGATTTGTCTCTAATCTGTGAGCTCCTTGCTTATATTTATTTATTGACGAGGAAGAGGTCTCGTGAGTCATAATTGCACTTTAGTTTACCTTAGTCTTTTTATTCCTGAAAATTAGGATCTCATTACGGTATATTAAAGTTCAGTCAAATGCATCATAAATAATCTAAAACGTACACAGATGCACTAGAAAATTCCCATTATTAATAAAATGAATGCTGAATATAAAATTTTTTTCATCACCAAGACATCATTTTGGACTGTAACACATACTTCAGATGAAAAGAAAAGTTAGAAATGCAGACATATAGCCACTAAATAATTACGGACTTTCATATCATAAAAAATCTGATGTGTACACCACATGACTTCCTTGTATGGAATATTAAATTATATGCATTTCATTTAAACATATTGAATTAACAGTTAACGAATTTTGAATTAAATCTACTTCGTTAATAGCGCATAAACCACAACAGAATAAATGCACTCTTTTTTATAAAGTTCACTACATTTATTTACCATAGCCACACTTCGGTGCTAAACACAGATGATTCAAAGCCGCTTATATAATGAGCATGCTCTACTAATTAATTCAGTTCTCACATCGCGGTAAGGCAAAAATACATAAAAATTCAAAATAATTTCATTTAAAAATTAAAGATACAGAAAAACATAAAACACTAAGTACAGTTAAACCAAGTAAAAAAAAACTATTTTTAAAATTAAAATTACAATTTGTATGCAAAAACAAGCTAATAACTTAAATGATAATTCCAGAATGAATCAAGCATAATTTAATTCGCAATAATAAAAGAAGACGCTACTTTGTTGTTGCGAAGCTAAGTTTCTCTAGATTGGCAACAAATCCACTATTCTGCTAAGCTTCAAATATAAACAAATATGGGCGCTATCATAACCAAAAATTAGGCTTAGCCATACTTAAAAAAGCTTTTCAGTTGTTGAAAATTCCACAATTATTGCATGCAGCTTAACTAGAGGAATAAAATCTTAACTGAAAGATAAGAAGAAAGTAATTCAATCATTTTTAAAGCAAAAAATGCACAATTTACAAACATATAAGAATAAAGAAACTGAGCTCACTGAGCCAAGTAACAGAGTGGATATATATATATATATATATATACATATATTTATATACTTTTGGTGCAGCTGATTGCAACCAAAATGCGAGATGCACATCTACATGTTATAGCAGTCCTGTATACAAAATTTCAGCATTCCGAGGCTAGTCATTTTTGAGTTATGCGAGATACATACGTACGTATGTATGCACAGACACCACGAAAAAAATCTCTTCAGAATCCATTTTAAATCAGCTTTATAATTTTTTTGGGGGAAAAGAGTCCATTATTCTGCCCATTCTATGTTTAGATATTACGCAAAAACAGTTAAATTGCATTCGATAGCGGTCAAAATAGATATTTTTGTTGAAATATGAGACCCTAAACTTTTCGCGATTACAATACTTCCTTTTTACTTCATACAAGGAAGTCAAAATGACAGTAATGGCCCCCTTTTTCTATTTGTGCTTCTGGAATATGCATAGATGAAATGAAATACAACTTCCAACACCTAGCTCAATACTCTTATATTAAGAAACTGAAATATACCACAGCTGTTGGCGAAGAGATGTAATATCTGATAGCACTAAATAAAAAGTACAAAAAAATGCTCATTTTGAGAGGTCAGAAAAAAAGAGTAAGTTTTTTTAGTCGATCTGCAGCACTTTTATATCTTTAAAAAAATTTCTTTATTATGCTACTAATTTTTTTAATGTTTCATGTTTTCTAAAATTAACCTCAAACATACTCAATGAATTTAAGACACATACAATTTATGAACAGCAACTCACTTTTGATATTTTTGGCAGGACAGGTTTAGCACCTGGCAGTTTTGCCCTTTGAATAGGATCAACCATTGATTCATCAGTGCTGAGAGTAAGATCATTATCTTCAGCATTAAAACTAATAGGTGAGGGCATTTCAACTCTCTGAAACAGGGCACAGGCATATATAGAACCTCATGAATTAAGGCTTTCATATAAATGAAACATGTCAGTAAATATACATAAAAAAGTTTGACAGATTACCAGATTAAAAATATTAGTTCAAGCAAAAGAAAGGGTAACACACCATTACAAAATTAAAAAAATGAATTCATAATACATATGAAATAAATATATTTGTCTTCTAAATATGTAAAAAATCAGCTAATTTTACTTTTAGTTTTAAATTAATTCAGAAATAATGAATTTCTAAATAACTGTGAAAATATCCACTCTTAATTCGACAACATAAATTTTAAAGGAAAAATGTTATAATTTATATTTGTTCTTTTAGCCAGGCCAAATGCTGTGTTATGAAATCCTGGAATGTAAACATGAGGACAGCCAGATGTCAAGAAACCTTAAGTAATATCTTACAACATAAATTCAAACAATCAACAAAAGTTGTTAAACTTCAAACAATTAAAATCTTTAAACTGCTGCATATTTTAATATGCATTTTCAAAAATATTATAATTTGTTTATGCATGTAGAAATACATAAAGAAGTACACCACTGAACTCCCCACTTCAATTTCAGTCACTTGTGCTCCAATAGAGAGTAAGTTCATTTAAACAACTCACAAATACTACTTTGTTGATCTGATTTACTTTGTTACATTATAATGTTTTAACAAGTATGAATGGAATATTATATATATGAATTTGCAAAAGTTGTACTTCATATGGCTTCAATTACTCTTACACAAAGTATTTGAATCAAAGAAAACAGTCTTTTTAACATTAGCACTTTTGAGAAGAATGACAAAAAAAAAAAAAAAAAAAAAGCCATTTTGAAAAAAAAAAAAAAAAAAAAAAAAAAAAAAATGTGTAATTTTTACGAGTGCAAAATAAAACTTTGCATATTTTAGATTTTTGAGCTACTCAGCCAATTGTTTATAAAACAAGGCTAACTCAAGTACACAGCAGCAAATTACTTTTGACTGTAGAATCAGTAAGACTTATTTTTTCATTGTCTCACATGTTTGTGCTGGATGATTCAATTTCTGTAGAGAAGTTTTCAAATTTCATCCACATGAAATACGAAACTTCTTAAATGGTTTAGCCGACCTACTGACAATCATTGAACAGACTTTTGGAAAAAGTGCTTACTCTCCTCTTCCTAATATTCACACTAACCAGCTCTTGTGCACCGATTCTAAAATATTAAAACGTCCAATTTATAGACATTGGTTTAATTCTGAAAATTAAATCTGGAAGTTAGTTTAATCCACTGCAAATCAGGACATCAAGATGCAAGAGAAACATGCCGACATGGAAAATAAAACAAGCAAATCGACAACCTTGTATTCGGCATAGATTTTGTAAAATCCCAATCAACTTCGAGGGCAAAACGGGTGCCCCTTCATCAGGAGCAAAAAATTCTGCAAAAACCGAGAAAGCAAATGTTGATCGTATTTATACCCACAAGCAACTGGTGGAAGAGCCGATAACACCATCTATCGGCAGATATAGTAACTAAAAATGAAGGGTTAAGGTAGTAGAATTTTGAAGGCATTAGACAAGACTGAATTGGAATTGAAATCATTGATTAAACAGGGTAAATTTTTGTGAATGTGAAAAGCTTCAAGAAAATCCAATTCCCTAATAGAACCAGCTTTCTGGATAATTTTAGCAGAACCAAAATCAAAATTGTGATTGAATTTCCAATTATGATTAGCTGTTGAAGATTTGTTAATTTCGATTTTTCGGACGTAAGATTCAAGTTCTTTTATGCAAAACTTTAATGCTCTTTTCGTTTGGCCAATATAACGACTATATGCTATTCCCCAAGAATTAAAGTCAGAAATAGAATCTTTAAGAGCTGAACCTCAGATTTTATTTATAGGCGAGAAAACAACTTGAAAATTAAACTTGCGTAAAATCCGTGCAAATTTGTGACTGATAGAAGGAAGAAATAGAAGCACAACAAGGTTATTAATGTTACTTCTGACATCAGAATGTGTTCTTAGATGGCACAATGAGAACTTTCAAACATCTTTATCAATGACTACGGGAGAAAATCCATGGTCAAGGGCAACAGATCTTAAATAATTGAGTTCCTTAGCAAGAAGAGATTCTGAGGAACAAACTTTGAGAGCTGGAAATACATAATAGCAAAATGAAGCCATTTTTTGCCTAGCCAGGTGACATGACTTAGCATGGGTAGGTAAACAAACAGAAAAGGGTTTACGGTAAACAGTTGTGCTGAAATTAGATCCATTGCAGATTTTAAGAATATCAAGGAAAGGCAGTGTGTTATCCGATTCAGTGTCAAAAGTGAACTGGATGGCTGGGTCAATCGAATTTATAACAGATAAAATCTAGAGTAAGTCTTCCTTATCACCATCAAAAGAGCAAAAGTGTCGTCTACGTAGTGAATCCACAGACAAAAAGATAGTTTTTCAAATAATCTGACCTCAAAATAGTAAATGCAAATGTCAGCAAGTGCAGGACTGAGGGTATTACCCCATAGCTAGTCTTTCAATTTGGCGATAATACTTATTTTGAAAAATAAAATGAGTTTAACTCACAGAGACTTTAGTGAGGGAAATTAACTCTTCAATTTCAATATGTGAGAAATGGAATTCTTGAAGGTCTAGTTTCAAGGCATATTATTGCCCCTTCAACGTTAGTAAACAGCGATTTTAACATCAAATGAAACCATAATGGAGTGCAAAGGGGAAATATCTTTAAGTTTATCAATGACTTCAAAAGAATTTTTTTATGGTGTGAATATTGTTGGAAAGTAAAGGAGAAAATACGGAAACTAAATATTTGCCAAAGGGGTACAATGCCGTTCCTAAATTGGAAACTATAAGTCGAGAAGGAATTCCATTTTTGTGAAATTTGGGGACAGCATAAAATCTAACACAGTTAGCAATAGGTGGAATGAGTGATTTCTTAAGCTTAACTTTTGTAAGGTGAAAAGTTGAGGAATCTTTAGGGATCGAACACTATGGGCCTTCACTTATCAGTTTCATGACCCCATTAATATATGTGTGTTTGCACATAACCACAATTTGTCCACCCTTATCAGCTTCGTAATTACAACATTATGATTAGAATGAATTTCACGTAAGGCTTTCTTTTCTTTTTGGTTGAGATTCGAAACAAATGAATTGTTGGTTAAATTCACATTATAAATAATTAAATGGCGAATTGTATCTTTCTGTGTTTCTGAAATTTTAGAGAATTTAAAAGCTTTTTCAATAGAGGTGATGATTTGAGGAATTGAAGGTTTCAATGATTTAGAAAAGTTAAAGTTATATTTTAATACATTCATTTGATCCTCTAAGAGATTCACCTTCAAGATATTAACAATGGGAGTAGTGTTAACATTGGGAAGATCCACAAGATGGGTGGGGCTAGCTGAAAGGTGCGTAAGTTTTCGGAATTCAGAAACAAGGATGTGTTTATGGCGTTGACAAGCAGTTTCAGTCCTAGACCAAGATTTATGATCAAATGAGGAAAAATTTAAAGTGGAATTGGCAATTTTTAAATGAAGGTGATATAATTTGTGTTCAATTTTAGCCAAATGTTTGCACGTGTTTCTTATAGTGTGAAGAAGTAGTGAGAATTTGAATTTATGTATAATTTTTGAAATGTGAACAGAAGATTTGAGACTACATTTAACTTGTATAAATTTGAGAATGATATTCTGATGTTTGCACTTGAGCAAGAAATAGAGATGGTTCAAGAATTTCATATGCTTAAGGCGTAACTTACAAAATCAATTCCTATCTGTTGGCATATTTCAAAAGCGTAAACAAGAAAGGAAAATGGGGTAAACAGAAAATATTAAAAAGGAAGAATTGGAAAAGCGTAAAAATTATCAGAAAAGGACCACTGAAAATGAAAAACAAAAAACATTATCATTAAAAACGGAACAAGTACAGAAAATGATATAATACAAAACGAAAACACTATTGAAGCAATAAAAATAATACATAACCAAATAATTTGCAATAATATGAACTAAATGATCCACAAAGAAATGTAAACAAAAGAAGAAACTCACCAACTTCCGGAAATTAGAAAATCCAACAAACACGTGGGTTGAAAACAAAATGGCACAAGCAGGTTAAAGATCCAAACAGGAAGAAATTTCTCAAAAATGCCGGTTGTTAGCAAAAATTAAGACACAAGAGAAAACACGCCAACATGAAAAATAAAACAGGCAAATCGACAATCTTGTATTCAGCATAGATTTTTTAAAATCCCAATCGATTTTGAGGGCAAAACAGGTCCCCCTTCATCGGGAGCAAAAGATTATGCAAAAGCAAGAAATCAAAATTGTGACTGATTTTGGTTCTGCTAAAATTATTCAGAAAGCTAGTTCTATTATGGAATTAGATTTTCTTGAAGCTTTTCACATTCACAAAAATTTATCCTGTTTAGTCAATGATTTTAATTCTAGTCTAGTCTTGCTTAATGCCTTCAAAATTCTACTAACTTAACCCTTCATTTTTAGTTACTATTTCTGCCGCTAGATGATGCTATTGGCTCTTCCATTGGTCGCTTGTGGGTATAAATATGATCGACATTCGCTTTTGCAGAATTTTTTGCTCCTGATGAAGGAAGAGGAACCTGTTTTGCCCTCGAAATCGATTGGAATTTTACAAAATCTACGCCGAATACAAAGTTGTTGATTTGAATGTTTTATAAATCAGGACATGTTTGAAAAATGAAGATATATGGAAATTATAGCCAAATGAAGAAATCCCAACTTTTTCTATTATAGTCATTCTGCAAAACTGATTTAATAATAGACACTGACTAGTTTTAGAACCTTTACTGTAAAGTACATAAGGAATTATAACCTTCCTGTGTCTTCATGATGCTACTGGGAGCACATCCAACTAGTCACAAGAAATCTGAAGTTCGAGGTTCAGTGACGACTTCGCTGATTTTTCAAAAGGTAACAAATCTAAATTATGATGAAACTGACAGGTTTCTGCACTAGTATGAGAAGGCACTTCAGCAATTGAATAAAAGACAGTTTTGAACTACCGGAAGAATTAATAATTTTGTTCAGAATACGCATATTCACATGTGTACACCTTTTTAATAGTTCACTATATATTTGTCGATGAAATCTCATATTTCATTACCATTGAGCCATTATTCAGCACCTTTTCTTGATGCTAACACTTCCAAAAAATGATGAAAAAAATTATAACTACAATTAAAGGCAATACATTTTACAAAGAGCTCCAAACTGCTATGATATGCATTAATCCTAACACACTTTTAATTGTTGGTATGCATGTAGTGATGGACTGTCGCCAATAGCACAATAAACAGTATGAACTGGAAACCCTGCAAAGGAATTAATTGTGTAACTCGTTTTATTCTTCTCTCTTGACTTTTCTCACTCCTTCAGGAAAGGACAGTGATATGACACTCTTTTATATAACCCCTATTTCGATATATATTTGTAATACTAACAAATTTAAATTTACAGTTGTGTATTAATAAAGTATGTGTTTCATGATAACCTCCGTATACAACCTGTCTTTTGGATTACAAGCTAATCAGGTATGATCTCACCTGATGCTGCACTGGATACAAGGTAAGAAGAATAAATTTGCTCTCTACTTTTATTAATTTGTTGTGAAATTTTCGAGGCTATAAAAGTTATTTTACGACAAAAGACAATAGTGATGAACTGCCGCCAGTAGCGTGATAAACATTATGAACTGAAAACCCTGCAAAGGAGTTAATTGCGTAACTCGTTTATTCTTCAATCTGACTTTTCTCACTCCTTCAGGAAAGGACAGTGATATGACACTCTCTTTTTATATAACTCCCTTTTCGATATATACTTGTGATACTAACAAATTTCAATTTATATTCGTGTATTAATAAAGTATGTGTTTCGTGACAACTTGAGTCTGCGACCTCTTTTTGGATTATAAGCTAATTAGGTATGATCTCGCTTGATGCTGCGCTGGATACAAGGTAAGAAGAATAAATTTGCTCTCTACTTTTATTAATTTGTTGTGAAATTTCTTGGCTATAAAAATCCTTTTACAACATTAATTACCTCATTATCATTTGGAGATACAAAATCATTCTTCAGTGGAGTGCTGAACATAGTTTGGTCCAAGTTAATATTTACATCGTTCCCAATTTTCTTTTCCTGAAACAGAGGACAGATGATAAAAATAACTTCATCAATATAAATATTATTTAATAAATATGCATCATTAATAAATTTAAATTTCTTACATCAACAGAAATTATGTTAAAATTGACATCACTATCTATTGTAGATGGCTGAATTTGCTGCTCAGTAAAAGTTAATTCTTCAGTTTTTTCACGTAACTGCTCCTGTAAAATTACAATTACATTAAAATCTTCCCATTGTCTCAAACTCTATGAAAAGACTAAGTAAAAAGCATACCATTTTTTCCAGGTCTTCTTTTTCCCACAAGGCAGTTTCTTTTAATACTTCTTGCTCCTATATTAAGTGCAAATTTCAATTAAAATAAAATAAAAATTTAGACAGACCATAGTGGCAAAAAAGTTAAAAAATCACATTATACAAATTGCAAGTTTCCATACACTCTTCCTCAAATTTCAAAACATGTAATACTGGGATAAAAGGTGTAACTAAATATGCATTAATTTTTTAAAAAATAATTTTTAAATGTCAGACATCTTTTAAACATACAGTAAACAACATTAAACTTTAATATTCTTCAGTAGAAATACAAATCAATAAACATAATTTAACCTAAAAAAATTTCATAACCCTTCCCCCTAAAAAGGAATAATTAAAACCCCAAAGAAAATATAAAAAAGGCATTACACTCCTTGAAAAGAGTTTTTTACAAGGCATTTTAAAACTAAAATTAAGATACAGAAATCATTTTTAAGAATGCTAAATCATAAAATTCACATCAGATAATAAATAACAGGCATGCATACACTCAAACAAACAAATAAAAAAAACCTTCCTAGAGAATAAAATAATTTACCAGGGAATGAAACAAGTTTTAACCATTCCTATATTTTTCCTTTTTGCAATGTATTTTTTCTTACAGTACAAAGTTCGAGATCAAGGCTGATTGGCACTTCAGCGATTCAAACTTGGCATACAATGACATATAGAAATTATAAAATTAAAAATATGAAATAACACATTATGACCTTAAAGAAATCAAAATTCACACAAAAAAAGCCTCAATATTTATTTGCATGTTTTATTAAATATTTATTTCAATGTAAGTTATTTTAGTTATCACATAATTTCTTGTTTAGTTATAAAGGTCCACAGTTCAAGTCCTAATTCCCCCTAAATTCTCAACTGAATTTTTTTTTTGTTCTCAATAACCTCTCTGTTACTTTCTTCACTACTGGTAGCATCGGTTTTCTGAATTTAGAACCATACTGTGGATTTCGCTGTCTGTACATTGATGATTGATGATGGCACCACTGTCATCAAATGACAAACTTCTGTTATACCATTTTTATTTATTACCACTTTTCTACATTTCTTCACAATTTCCGTTAATTGGAAAATTCCACTTTTATTTGTGATATCCAAAAACCTTCAAATTCATGGTTATTATCATAAAGCTTAACTTAGCTACTGTCTGCTACACACTATTGGCAACAGATGATGAGACTAGCAACTAGAGACATGTTGTTTTACTAAAATTTTGTCTTGCTTGTACTGCATGCTGATGAAGTTAAGCCTGGATTATATTAATTTAGTTATTATTTTTAGGCTTATTTTTCTCACATGCTCAAGGCTTATATGAGTCCTGAATAAATAACTCCCACATATAGCTTATCCAGCCCCGGCAGCAGACATTTTACAGCACAGTACAGTCTTTGCAGGTTCTAAATTTTGCTGCCAATTGCTTTCCTAAATTCTAAAAATTCTGCATTCCAATGCCTTCTCCAACTTCTTAACATTTTGTTATCCCTTAATTTTATCACTCAGTTCTTCCATAAATTATAAAAATTTTAGTCTCCCCTATATTCAGCAGTCAGTCCTGGGCTTATCTGAACTTTCAAGGAATGTAATCTTTTGGCCTAAGAGTATCATTTAAAAATCTATTTTTTGCAAATGGAAAGAAATTTCTATTAAATTTTCCCTTGTCAACACACTCAACCCTTTGCAAAGCCATTAGCTGAAGTCTGTAATCATCGTCAGGCATAATGTTCACATAAAAAGAGTACCGTGCTCTTTGGCACTCAATTATTGATATATGTATAAAAGGTTTATACATCCCTGCAGGAGTCTTTTCTCAAGCTGCAATGTCTTGATAGGCACGTGGTGATGAAAGAAAAAAAAAATATGATTTGCAAGGTTAGCATCAAGGACATAAATTTTTCTGCAGATGTAAAATCAGCAATGTTTTGAGGCAGAATGATTTGGTTTGGTTTGGTTTGAGATATATACCAGGCAGAAAGATGGCTATGCAGCAAAATTATTCATCATAGTTTTTTTTTTTTTTTTTGCTAATAAATGACTGTTCTTCAATACAGAGATTTTTTATTTAGCAATGTGAAATTAAGAATCAGCGATCTCCACACGTTTATTATGAAAAAATATCAAATGTGCATGTGTAAAGCACACACACACACGTATATATTTTTAAAGTTGCTGGTGGTTAGGAGGTACAGATTTTAGACCTGTCCCGATGGTAGGCATCCAGATTTCAGACTGTATATGGTCTCGTATATATTTTTGCAAATTCATTTAAAAAAGAAATTTCATATTTAACAACATAAATTTTGTTCCTCAAGTTAAAAAAACAAATACACAAAATGGCCTTTTAGAACAGAGAAATTATTTATACGTTAATGAAAATGTTTATAAAGAGCAATATTTTTGTTCAAGTTACATACTGTTAACATGTGCACCTAGATTTTCTTAAACTTTCCTTCTGAAATCAGGAGCCTTTTAAATTTTCCCTTTAACACTAAGTTGCAGTCAAAAGAAATTTTAAATTTAAATTTAATTTTGATATTAGCATAAACTGGAAACTAAAACTATGTACTCTCTGTGCAACCCCCCCCCCCAAAAAAAAGAGAGAAAGAGACAGTTCTATTGGATGGATTGATGAAATTTAATTTGTGTTTTTCAAGTCTCGAAAACGCAACGTAGGATATATAGCATTATTCCAGCATAGGTATTTCGACACAAAATTGGACTTTTTCTAAAATGACATACTGACTGTCCAGCCCCTTAGATTTCGATTCTAAACTCAAATTATGCCTAAATACTAAATTTTGTAAAATTTGGTGAGAAACTTACTGATAAGTTTAAAAATTTATCTTGGATCACTTTCTTTCAGTTTGTGCCAAGACTAATTCACCTAGAGTAATTCTTAATTTATGGTAATCTATTTTTCTTTCCTCTTCATTATGCACGAGTGGGGAAAAAAAGGTGCATCATTCATTCCTACAAATAATTTTAATGAAGTGCATAAACCACTCTGGTGTTATTATTGCTTATAACAAATATGCCAAATTTCAAAATGTGCCAATATATAAATTCATGTACGTCTTGGGAAATTTTAGTAAAAATACAAAATTTAAAAATAAATCAGAAAATATCTGCAAATTTTATTTGAATTGACCCTAAATTTCAAATTGTGAAAGAAGAAATAATGATGATAATAATAATAATAAAGAAGTTAGTTTAATTTAAAAAAAAGAGATATTAATAAATATATACCAAATTAAATTAACACTGAGAAGCTGAAATTTTGAGAGCTTTTTTAAAAATTAATGTTTAATAAAACAGGCAAATAAATATTGAGGCGGTTTTTTTATTAATTTAATTTGGGAATCACACCATATGATTCCCAAATTAAATTAACACTGATAAGCTCAAATTTTGAGAGCTTTTTCAAAAATCAATGTTTAATAAAACAGGCAAATAAATATTGCGGCAGTTTTTTTGTGAATTTTGATTTCTTTAAGGTCATAAATGTGTAGTTACTATTTCATATTTTCAATTTTATAATTTCTATATGTCATTGTATTAAACTGAAAAACCCCAAATCTGAATCGCTGAGGTCACAACGAGCCTTGATCTTGAACAAAGTACTGTAAGAAAAAATACATTGCAAAAGTGAAAAATATAGAAATGGTTAAAAATTTGCAATTTTAAAAAACTTGGCACTTTGACATAATTTGAGTTGTAGAAGCCAAAAATGGAAGGGGAAGAAGGTACATTGTTTCAGAAAAATTCCTATTCTATGTCAGAATACCTATGTTAGAACGAGAAAAATTTCTTACAATTCACACAAATTGAACGCTAATTTCATTAAGAATCCAAGAAAAAACACATTTTGCTTTTCAGTATATTTTCAAATGTATACAAATGTATACTAGTTATCATACAAAATCAATACAAATTTCTGCTACTCCTCAGTATTGTTATATTTTATAACAGTATATGCCAAGTAATTTATATACAAGGTGACACACACACAAAAAACGGAGAACTTTTTAACAATCCAATAAAACTACGAATGATGGAAGAAAAACATTTTTTCACAGTAATTAAAATCTTAAAACTTGCCATTTAAGAAATATTAATGGAATTTATCATTTTAAAAAAATTATGTACTTTAGATGGCATCCTCCTGTATGAATGCCTTCTTGAAATCTGCTGTTGAGATTTATCATTGACCGGTACAACACCTCAGCTGGGATAATTTAAATTTCATCCATACAAGCTGCAGATAGTGCAACAACTGAAGCAAAGTGCAACTAAAATTCCAGAAACAAATGATGACAAATATAATCAATGATAAATTTCTAAGCAAGCCGTAAATGTCAGGTGAGGCCCATTTTCATCTCACAAGTTACATGAATACCATTAGCATTAAAATGTTACCATTAGCAGAACTAACCATTACTGGGCAGACACAAATCCTAATGAAATTCATAGTGCCCTTTAAATGCTAGTAAGGTAACAGTATGGTGTGCTGTTTCATTACACGGGATCATCGGACCTTATTTTTTTGAAAAATGAACAGGGGATAACAGTAACTGTCAATGCGGATTGTCACATGAAGAAGTTACAATCTTTCATTACATGTGAACTGAACAATTTTCCACATGTTCAAGAGACCTGGTTTCAACAGGATGCAGCAATATCACACACTGCGCAGCAATCAGTGGAAACTGTGTGAGAATTATTCGGTAACCATGTGATTTCAAGATTCAATAATGTTCCCTGACCCCCAAGATTACCAGTTTTGTCGGTTTGTGATTTTTTCTTCTGGGGTTATCTCAAGAGTAATGTGTAAGCAATTCAACAAGAACTCTGGATGAGTTAAAACAGAGGATTCAAAATGAAATTTCAATTATCCCAGCTGAGATGTTGCAGTGTAATGAGGTCACAGTTTCAATTACTATGAATAGAATGTTTTTCTTCCCTCACTCTTGCTTTTGTTGAATTATTAAAAAGATCCAGTTTTTTTGGTCACCCTATATATATGCAAGATAAAAAAAGTATGCACCTCAAAATTATCAGCTTTAATTAACACTTTTAATCACCCATTTTAATTTGCTACCTCCTTTTCTATTCTAAATTATTTATAATAATTTTTCTGGACTATGTCTTTCAAAATTAATCCATTTAAGTAGTCAAGCTGGAAAGAGAACAACAAAAATATATGAGCTAACATCTTAATGTATCTTAAAAAAATTAAATGGTGTACTATTAAACACATGCATCTTCTGAAAGAACACACGCATGAAACACATAATTTCACTTCACTTTGTAATTTGAACAGCAATAACTAAATTCAAATTTACAACAAAATTAATTTTAATAACACAGACCTGCCTGAAAACATTCATCATTTCATCTTCTTTATCAATAGAAGATGAAGAAAGAGATGCCTTCATGATTTCAGATTTCTCTTCTACTCCTTCTGATTCTGAGACATTGTACCCATCACAGACAATTAAACGGACAGTATCACAAGCTGTACGCATAGCTGTTATGGCTTCCTGATATGTAGCACCAAGTAGGGAGGTTTCATTGACCTATTTTTAAATAGGTTAGCCCTTTTACTTTGAAAAACACATATAATAACTGAATAGTACATATAACAGCAAATATAAAACCATATGCTCCAAGTTTAAGCACTAGTTATACAGAAGTCATTTGTTAAGAAATACACGACGATTGATATATAACGAATAATGCTACTTATTGGAGGTGATAAGGCAACAATAATTTGTGTAATGTTCATAAATCTGCAGGACTAATATTTATGGTTTAGGTATAGACATTTCTTCATCAGTTGTAGAAGTGTATTTGCAATCATTTGCAGTTGCACTTCTGCAGCTGAAGAAAAAGGATCTATATTTAAACCTTCAAAACCAGTTCGGCAAATTTATGAATATTACCCTGATTCTTGTCGCTTTAGTCCCTCCAAAAGTTCTTATTTGACATACAATAAGAACTCAAACAATAAGAACATATATCTCAAAATAATGGTTAAAGAAATCAAATAAAAAAAAAAAGGAAAAAACGATGCATGTGATTTTTCAAATGATAAACTTTTCAGCTTCATAGATACAAAAATAAAAAGTACAACTTGATAGTAAGGTGTTTTTATCAAAGAAAGGTAACATTTTCGTTAAAATTCATTGCCATTGCAAATGAAAGTTAAGATTAGTTGAATAGCATGCTGCTAAACAAAAAACATTATTTGATATAAAGCATACTAGTTTGGGTCAGTTAATAGTATAATAATTTTTAACTAATTCACAGACATGGTATTTAAATTAAATTTGAATGATATTTGATACTCTATTTTAAGGGCTGGCAAACTATAGCCTGCAAGATGATATTGCTTTTTACATGAAGAATATACCAAATTATGCACTTTTATGCAACAGCTGATAGTTGAGTTGAAAAGTTGTGAATAATGATTGCAAGTAGTGCTACCATCATATTGTCTCATTTGAAGTTATTTTTAAAAGCACACCCAAAAGGCAAATGTTTGTACATTGTGCGCCATACAAGTATGTTGATAGTTTTGCTATAGCAGTGCGTGTGGTATCATCTATCAAGGTACTTTGCAGTATTTTTTTTTAAAATTTATTCATTACCTACTACCATGCAAGTGTGCTGACAGTTTTGCTATAGCAGTGCGTGTGGTATCATCTATAAAGGTACTCTACAGTATTTTGTTCTTTTTAATTTATTCATTACCTACTATTATCATGTCACTCTTAAAATCAAACAAAAGGGAAAAAGTAAACCTTGAATGCCATGCTTTGAAAGCAGAGTGGAGCGGTAATTATTTTGTTGTAGAATTAAATGACAAAGTTTTAGGATTAATACGCAATGAAATAATAGTTGTAAGAAAAATGTACAATATGCACCATCATTATTGTTCACTTCTTTTGTACAGGGAGCAGAAACTTTGACTCCACACTTAGAAAAATTTAACACGACCACTTCGGACAACACTTTTATTACTACTCACTAATATATTACAGAGAAAACTAGAAGGTTTATACAGCGCCCTCTCTCGGTGGGCAGTGGATGTCGTAACACACTGGGCCCCCATGACCCTGTCATCAGCTTAACTAGAAATTAAACAAACTGAAATATAAATGCAAACATTAAATTAAGCAAACTGTAAATATCACACATAAATAAATGAAAGAAAACATTAAATGCAAACTGTAAATATCACACATAAATAAATGAAAGAAAGAAATCAAAGCAATCAGTCATTCACAGGAAGTTTATGGATTGGTCTCTTCATTTCACCTGAAACAGTTTTTAAGTTCACTGCTCTTACTCTATTACTTTATAGGTATGAATTACTCTTCCCATTTTCCACTTAAGTGGCGGCAAGTTTTCACCCTTGATTAGCACTAAGTCATTCACACGTAAATCGGCACTGGGGAGTTGCGCACTTGCAACTGAGTCAAATAGTCCTTTGAGCACGATTTCCAAAACGATTGGGAAATCTGTGTGACTAATTTCCACCGCTCACGAATGGAAATTTTCTCATTTGTAACATCAGGTTCAGGAACACTTTTTAACTCGAAACCGATAATGAAGTTACCCGGTGTAATGGCAGAAAAATCATTTGGGTCCTCAGATGCAGCCACTAAAGGACGGGAGTTAAGTATGGCTTCAATCTCCACCAGACACGTTGAAAATTCTTGTGAGAGGATCTGCGATCCTATAACACGTCTCATGTGAAATTTCATGGATTTAACGGCAGCCTCCAAAATGAGGGGATGATGGAACATTCATTGTCCATTTAATGCCTTCATTGGCCAAATAAGTACCAAGGGCTTCTATCGTACAAGCTTTTAAATAATTTTTTGCACCGATAAAATTTGTTCCACAGTCACTGAATATTTCAGTTGGCTTTCCACGTCGTCCGATGAATCGTTTCAGAGCTGCAGTACGTGCCTGAGCACTAAGATCACTAAAAAGTTCTAAATGGACGGCTTTCGTTGCGAAACATACAATGACACGTACATTTTCAGTGGTTTAACGCCTCTGCCACGTCTAGGGCTGATTAAAAATGGTCCTGAAAAATCAGTACCGGATCTAAGAATTGGTCTTCCAGGATTCACTCTCGCAGAAGGTAAATCAGCCATCACTTGTTTCGAAAGCTCAGAGCAAAATCTGGCACAGATAACACACCTTTTTATTTCTCTGCGTATCTTTGCTCCTATAATCCAATATTTTTGTTTCATCGCAGAGTTAACTAATTGTATTCCTCCATGCATGTAATTAAGATGATAAAATTTCATTAATACATTTTGTAACAGGATGATTCTTAGGTAATATTATTTGATGTTTCACAGACTCTGGTAAGCTGGCATTTCTTAAACGTCCTCCTACACGCAGTAAGCCATTATTGTCCAAGAATGGATTTAGAGAAATTAAAGAACCTATCTTTAACACTCTCGCTTTCTCTAAAGTAGATATTTCCTTTTTATAGTCAGTTCGTTGGACTAGTTTGATTATAATATCATGCGCTTCTTTTAGTTCACTTGTTTCTAAGAAGGGAGTCAAAATCCTAGCCCCCCTCACATTTCTTATAAACCTTAAAAACCAAGAGACAACTCTCTGCAACTTGCTCCAAACTGAAAATTTATTCCAAAGCTGCTCAACTAACTCCAACTGCACTACAAAACATTTGACAGAATTTTCCCTTTGCTCTGTTAGTATTTCCTCATTGTCCACATTCGGTAATTCTCTAACCCCTTGGTTAGGCCAACTCTCAAAACTTTTCCGAACCCAAATTGGACCTGACCACCATTTTTCATGAAGCACCAACTTCTCAGCCGAGATTCCTCTAGTATGCAAATCCGCGGGATTATCCTCAGATGGACAATAGTACCAATCACTCGGACTCGATCGGTCCTGAATTTCCACAACCCGGTTGGCAACAAACTGTTTCCATCTCTTCGCACTTCCCTTCACCCAATACAATGCAATACAAGAATCACTCCAAAACACTATTCTTCCAATTTTATCCTTGAAAACACTCTTAAGGTAATTTCCCACTCTAGCACCTATCACCATGGTCATCAGTTCCAACCGCGGCAGCGTTAGTTTCTTTAAAGGTGACACTCTACTCTTCGACATTATAAAGGACTCTGTAATTCGCATTATTCTCACAATATCTAAAATAAACAACTGTTCCGTAAACACTTGGTGAAGCGTCGCAAAACACATGTACTTCCGCTTGCTCATTCTCGCAATCCAGGAAACCTTGGATTAGTAACGTCTATTAATTTTCCAGTTTCGCTACACCCCGTTATCCACTTTTGCCGCAAGTCCTCCAGCAACTCTTCGTCGCAATCACACGCTCTCTCCCAAATTTCCTGTAACAATAACTTTATACGTATCACAAATGGCGCAATCAAACCAATAGGATCAAAGATTCTTGCAGCTGTCTGCAAAACACATCTTTTAGTGCGTCGCAACGTTTTCCACGAATCCACCAAGCCCTTCACCTCCAACGACAACTCATCTTTATCAGGATTCCAATTCAACCCTAGGACTTTCAGCTGTTGAACTCCCACCATCTCACTATCGCTAAGTCCATGTTCTATCCACAGTTTTTCTAATTCTCTACTGTTCGACCTCAGTTTCCTCAAATTAAATCCACCACTCTTTAATATTGATACAGCATCCGACGACAAGTCAAATGACTCTCTCACACTGTCTCCGCCATAATATAAATCGTCTACGTAAAGTGATGAATTTAACATTTCAAATGACTTAGGTTTACTTCCCTCATATTTTTTTATATGATGCTTTATCGTAGCACTCAAAATGAAAGGGGAACTTTTACATCCAAACGGTAGTCTTTTCATTCTCATAATTTTATATTCTTCATTAGGGTTATCTGAATACCAAAGAAATTTTAAGAACTTTCTATCTCTTTCAGAAATTTTTATCATTAAAAAAGCCTTCTCTATGTCACCACTGAACGCTATTTTGTAATTACGAAATTTTAGAATTACATCAAGAATATTTGGATTTAAATTTGGGCCAGTTTCCAAACAATCGTTCAGGGAAAGATTACCTTTAGATTTTGAACTACAGTTAAAGACAATCCGAACTTTGGTTGTTTCTTTATCTTCTCTAACAACTGCTCTATGAGGCATAAAATACTCATGCTCATCTCTCTCACATTCCTCAATAACTCCATTTTGTTTTTGGTCATTTATTATTTCCCTATACTCATTAGCAACCCAATCATTTGTAGAAAAATTCTTTTCTAACTCCTGAAACCGCTTTTTAGCTAAAAAATAATTGTTTCCTAATTCGTCATAGCTAAATTTCCATAATAAATCAGTTTCATATCTCTCATTCGCGAATTTTAAATTTTTCTCAAACTCATCTATCAACGCTTTATCAACTATATTTAACTCTTCCTTTTCTTTAATTCCTAAAGCATCGAGTTCCCACAATACCTGAACATCTGAAGCGGCTACACAAAAATTCGCTGAAACTGCAGTCTTAACATTTGAACTGTAAACATCTTGACTTCCCTGTAAAGCAAACCCGAAAATCGTTGGCACGCAAGTAATTTCTTGATTTATTTTTTCGAATGTAGAGGCTTCAATAATTTGCCAAAACACGTCTGCACCAATTAATATCTCAATGTTTATATTACTGTCACAGCAGTCGGCTAAAACTAATCCGCGGGACTGCATAATATTTTGTACTTCTTTATTTGGAACAGAAACAGATGCCGCTGTAATGGTATCGGCCACTAACACTTCAATTTGAATACACTGATTAGGGTTATATCTACTAGATAATTTTAATTCTACTACGTCATATAATTTCTCGGTAGGCTTTGCTGAGCCAAAGGAAAAAACTGACAATCTTTCCTTTCTAATTGATTTTAATTTTAAACCATTTGCAAGGGACTTCGTACACCAACTTCTTTCGGAGCCATTATCGCATAAAATGCGCGTTAATTTATTGAATTTTGTTTTATCAACAGAGCTAACGTATACACTGCACGTGAGTAACAGCACCGATGATTTATGTAATGGGCTTGACCTTGACACTGAAGAATTGCATTGAGTTTGATCGGCGTCACCGTTCTCTATTTTCGAAAGGACCTTATTTGGCTTAGGGAAATGAATCATAGGATGATGAGCTTTCCCACAGAAACAATTTCTCGCTCTACACTTTTTTGCATTACACCCCGACGAAAAACATTTAAAACAAAGGTTATTTTGTTTAATAATTTCAACTCGCTCATTTACTGAAACCCTTTTAAAATTAGGACAATTTTGTATCGGGTGGTTTTGATTAGTTTTACACAAAATACATGTTTGATCTTTTGCTCCAGATACATATACATTAGAAATATTTTTGTAATTATAATTACGATACTTACTAACATTATTTCCATCGCCTCTTTTATTATCGTTACTTGAAAAAAGGGATTCTGGTTTTTGTTTACCTTTTGATGACAAATAAATATCGCATTCACGACCTAAAGTTTGGGGTTTGAACCATGTCTCTCCCTGTTTAACTGCTATATGGGTCTTTAATTCACGATCAAGTTCACTGAATATTTTATCCAAAACCATAAGATTACATAACGATTTAAAATCTTGTACCTTTCTCAACTGACAATAATATTCAAAATTTGCACTTAACCT
>KK118454.1:75848-125270 GCA_000611955.2 Stegodyphus mimosarum
CTAGTTTAGTTTCCGATTTTTGTTTCTCACTTTGTATTTTCTCTAACTCTAATCTAATTTCATTTTCTGATTTTTGTTTCTCACTTTGTATTTTCTTTTCCTCTAGAATGTTATCAATAACATTTTGCACAAATTCAGCATCACTTGCATAAACTTCAGAACTTTCTATTAAGGTTTTCAAAGTAACTATTTTCACCCCGCTTGGAATTACTAATCCTAACTCCTCCGCCACGAGCATCTTTTTTGAATGACTTAAGTGACTTCAGACTCATCTTAATTCAAAGAAAAGTATAATAACCCTGAATTGACAATTAGAACACAATGAGCACAAAACAAAAAGAACACATCAAACTCAACAAAGACACTATCAACTCAAATTATCAAGTAAAAACACTTCAGTACACAACATTAATAACCAGAATTTCTCACTAAACGTTATTTCTAAAAAACCGAAATTGCTACTCACCACAATCTAAACAATGAACCCATCATTTTGACTTTCGATTTTCGCACAACACACATCTCCAAATCACCAGAGAATTTTTTACGCAAAATTTGACGATACACATGATCACCACCTTATTCTCACCTAACCCCACTCCTGACACCAAAAACTTATGTTCACTTCTTTTGTACAGGGAGCAGAAACTTTGACTCCACACTTAGAAAAATTTAACACGACCACTTCGGACAACACTTTTATTACTACTCACTAATACATTACAGAGAAAACTAGAAGGTTTATACAGCGCCCTCTCTCGGTGGGCAGTGGATGTCGTAACAATTATCATTATCAAACTAAGCATGCAACATGATATTCGAACCTCACAGACAATAGCATAGCTAGGTTGGGAAAGGAGAGACATCTGTCCCCGGCACAGCATCCAAAAGCATCAAATTGATGTTAAAAAATTTCAGAATGAATTTTTTTTCATTCTTGGCACATAGAAAAGGGTGCAAGATCTTCAGTTGTCCCCAGGCACTGAAAACCCTAGCTACGCTTCTGCTCACAGAAAATGAATAATCATTAAAACAAGAAGTTTAAAACAGAATATGTCATTATAATACAATTTATTTGCAAACATAAAAAAATGAAACAGTAACTCAAATCAGCTTATGAACAGCTCATTTATTAGCAGCAAAAGGAAAACCATTTGCCAATGGTGAATTAATTAAATCCTGTTTTCTTCAGGCAGCCAAAGAAATGTGCCTAGAAAAAATAGATATGTTTCGTCAATCTTTCAGCAAAAACAACTGCTAGAAGACTTATTTATTGGAAGCCATAGCAAGAGTCAATTAAAAGACGAGGCAAAAAATTTCATATGGTTTTCATTGGCTCTTGATGATTCGACAGATATTACTGATATTGCCCAAATGCCTGTGTTTATTCAAGGGGTTAATGCTGAATTTGAGGTGATTGAAGAATTAGTTTCCATGAAAATTCTGTTTGGAACAATTATAGGTGAAGATATCATCAAGGAACTAGAGACAACCCTAATACAATACAACTTGCAATGGAATCGGTTAAAATGCGTCACAAGTGATGATGGAAAAAATATATGTGGAATGGGGAAAGGATGAGCTGGGCAAATTTTTAAGGCTTGTGAAGATTTTAAATGTTTAAAACCTCTGGTAATTTTATTGTATCAGGGAAACCCCTTAATTTGTTATGCGTTATTGAACCAGTTGCAGCAGTAGCAAACTTCATTCGCTCTTGTGGACTTAACTGTCACCAGTTTCATGAATTTTATTAGAGATCAAAACTGAATATCCTGACTTTCTTTATCATACAACTGTTCAATGGCTCAGCAATAGGATAATTTTGTTGAGATTCTCTGAACTGAGAGATGTCATAGATATTTTTTTAATGAGAAAAATTGACCACAACCTTTATTATCGAACAGAAAATGGCCATGTATACTGCATTTACCATAGACATTATGGGATATCTCAAAAAAATCAATTTAAAATTACAGAGGAAAACAGCATTCATGTGTGACATGTATTCTATCATAAAGGCATATTGCCAAAAAATTTGCATTGTTTGAAAACCAAATAACATTAAACAAATGTGACCATTTTCCATGCTGTAAAAAATTTTAAATATTAGCAAAATCTCCATTCCCCAGAAAACTCCCACAGGATCTATTTTCTGAACTTGTAGTACAGTTACAACAATGTTTTGTGGATCTTGATGTAAATGCTAAAGATATTTCCATATTTCAAAATCCATTTCACTGTATGGAGATTCCTTACAAAATAATGATATGTCAAAAAGGATTCTTGAAGAAAACGATCTAACTCAATTTTATAAATATCTTTCAGGTTCTAATTTTACTCAATTAAAATCACATGCACAGGGATGAATATCCATATTTGGGAGTATTTAATGATGCAAAAAGACATTTCTGAAGATTAAGTATGTAAAATCGCAATTCAGACCATTCTTAACAACTAACCCTTTATTTGCAAACAACTCTAATGACAGGAAGTATTAATATCGGACTCCAATATGATGAAATATTATCTCAGAAAAAACAATTACATTCTTCAGATTAGAAATTTTGATCTATTTAAGAATGTTTTTTGATATGTAAATATAAAACCTTTTCTCCTATTTCTTCCCAACGACACAGAGTAAAATTTAGTCTGTTAGAAATGCTCATTATAGAAAGTGAGTCAGGGCAACAATATTTACTGCCTTTAAACATTTAAAAATTAAAATACTTCACTTTATTTTTAATAATTAAAATACTTATTTCAGAACTTAATTATATGCTTTTTATTACTGACAAAAGCTATTGATATTTTTCCTATTCAAAGCAGGTATTCTTTTTTCATGCAACTGTATTAAGCATTCTTTTAGGCTTGGATTTGTATTTTCTGAATATTCATGAAAACTCATATAAAAGTTGATATTCAAGAATTATTTGCATACACATTTTAAACTATGCACTATTTCTTTTATCTTCTTACAAATCACAAATTTTACTTTCTTGATATTCATTACGATATTGTTTAGCTTCATGATTATTTTCATTTCTTTCCCCCCTCCCCAACTTAAAACTTAATTTTGTGATTTTTTTACATTTTTTAAACTTTTACTAAGTTCCGAGAATCTGCACTCTTTCTAGAACAGCCTTCTAATTCAACAGCTTTGGTAAGCAGTTGTTAGAACTTTATGATGAGCATGCAAGCAGAAATCCAAGGATTTAAACAGATGAACAACATACTTATTTACAAAATCCACATATCAAACATCTTGTGCATGTCCCACTATCTAATGCTTTCACACTCAGTCATTATCTTTCCATACCAGCACCAGATACTCACATGTACTTTACTTACCTTGCATAGTAGTGCCATTTTGTATTGGGGGGGGGGAGAAGAAGACGAAAAAGAAAAAAAGAAAGAAAGAAAAAGAAAAGAAAAAATACAAACACTACAAAAGTATCTCCCCAGTAAACAAGCACAGTGAGGGAATGAAAAAAAATATCAACATTAAATAAGATACAATGCATACACAAAATAAATACAATACATAAGTATGAACTGCATACATTAATAATTAGTACATAAATCTGAAATAATTATTATATGCTTGGTCTGGAAAGTTCTCCAGTTTTTCAAATCAAAGCCCATTTCCTTTAAAATTACTTTGTTACTGTTGCTAAGGGGTGATCTTGCTCAAGGTGGATGCTTAAATACAGTCTTTTTCACTCATGGTGTGCAAACTGGATGTGTTGCAGTACAATTTTTGTTTCAGAGCAATAAGAAGATGCATGCGTTGAACATATGTTGATACTGTATTCCGATATTCTGTGTTGAGATTGCATTTTGGATTCAATTTGAATTTGAACATGTGTTTGGAATTACCTGCAAGTAATGGAGTTTTATATCTGCTAAACTTTTGAATTTGTATATTAGGTTGAAATGTTAACAATTTTTAAACTTTGAGTTGTGATACCTTGTTAAAAGGCAGACTAGACTATAGGTCATTTCACATTCTCTATCGTCATTGGACAGATTGGAAACTTCAGGTAAAAGGATGAAGCAAACTTAGATGCAATGATGTTATAGAAATATTAATGGCTTAAAATGTTGATCCATAATGAAGAGCAATTTAGCAGTCGAAGCAGGTTAAATATTCAGTTTTATTTTGGTACACATTTTGCAGCCACAAATTGGCACATTACTCGCCCCTTTTCAGGAATATTTATATTTTGAATAGCTCTGTGGTAAAAAGCAAAAGCAGCAAGCAGTCTATCTAGGCTGAAGTCTAGAAAACAAGTGACTTGCGTTCAGGATGCAATCTTAATTCAGAATGAGTTAGCTTTATTTTCCATTGCATTTGATTGGGTTATTAGTAAATGTGTAAAATTATTATTGGCTGTTTTAGTTCCATTTACATCACCAGCGTTATATAAGTCATATGACATGGATTAGTCTTGAAATGATGCAGCGCAGAAAAAGGTTATTATTTTTAGAATAGAGAGAGGGGAGATCCCCAAATTAAAATAAGGCATTAAGGGATTACTGTTAATTTAAATTATATTTTATATTTACATATCTTTTATCCTTTTAATATATATGTATGCAAATTTTATGTAATTTTGATTAGTTCTATAAAAAAAAATTACTTCAACTATCCTCATGCCTGGTTTCAAACGGCCATCTGAACCAGCAGCCCCATCACTATTCACCTAATGAAATAAAATATTTTAATATTATATATACAATTAACAGATAAATGACAATAATCATTTACTTAAGACATAACATAAAAAGCCCAATCTTAAATTTTACATCATTGCCAAAATATCAGAGTTTTCAACATAACATATGTAAAATGAAAAGGCAATAAATTTAAACAGCACGAAATCCATTTTTATTTTTGAAAGCCTATACACATCATAATTAGAAATTATATATTTAATTAATTTGTTAATAAACACTATTAATTATAATGAGAAATCTAGGATTGCAGCTAGATTTGCTAGATAAGGTGAAGGAAATGGTCTTCTGATTCTTATTAATGCAATATTGAAATCAATGAAAAAAAAAATTAGGTCAAGAATATTAGTTTTATAATAATTCTACAACAGAGAGACTGTTTAAAAGCTTGACATTTTTCTCCCATTAGAGCAAACAAAAAATTGGTTCCGCAGATTAACATCTTTAGAATATCAAGTGCACCTGACAATCCAATAAACTGTTACTCCATTACTTGTCAAAACATTTAATTTATTTTCAATAATTAAAACGATCTATTCAAATACTTTTTTGTCATTAAAAAATTCATTCAAGGAGAGCACATTTAAATGATCAAAGAAATAACCAATTTTGTATTGAATATCAATAGAAAGATAAATAGGCAATACATTATTGTGGCATCTGAGGTGAAATACTTGAAGTCTTAAGAGGCATGCTTTCCTGGAAGATTTTCTGAAACGAACTGACTTTTGTTCCCACTGGGGCTGAGATTTAAAGCAGTATTATTAAAATCTATTATGACATAATAGGTTTTAAAAATACATTAGTTATATCCACAAATTACCATATAGACTAAAACCACTTGAAGTTATTCATTTCACAAAAAATTTATATGAGAGTCACTGAAATTTTTGAGATACCTATAGGTTTTATGAAATTTTAGGAGTATTCAAAGTAGTCTCCTCCAGTATTAATGCACTTCTGTAAGCAGATTTTCTACAAATTAAATGCCTCACGCCACTCATTTCTTGGAATCGATGAAAAAATGCATTTATAGCCTCATCAGTTTCATCTTTGGAATAAAAACAACTTCCATGTAAGTTCATTTTAGATTATAAAATAGCCAAAAGTCACATATAGCTAGCTCGAGTGAACAGGGTGGATGTTGTATTACTCAGATGCGCTTTGCTCAAGCAACTCATTTGTTAATCTTACTGAATGAGAAGATGCATTGTCATGGTGGAGCATAAGTCCTCTAACATACTCTTCTTGAAGAATTTCTGGAAAACACTTAGTGGTGTACCAGTTAACTGTTACTGTCTTCTGTCCTTCAAACTTGATGGCTTTGACCTGATCTTCAGAAGAAAATGACATACATTACTTTTTTCATGTTCCACAATTTTTTCACCATTGTGGGCATGGGATCACCTTCAAAGAACCATAATTTACTTTCTTAACGTGTTGGAACATAAAAAAATGGTATGTATGTTTCGTTGCTAGTTACGATTTTAGAAATAAGGCAGTGGCCACCACCATTTAGTAATTTTAGGGTTTCCTTACTGATTCTGACATGCTTCTCTTTTTAGTGCTCCGTTAAATTATGGGAAACCCAATGGCAGATAGTTTATTTCATATGCAATTCTTTATGAATAATTTTATGTATGGCAGCAGATCCAATGATAAGTACTTCTGTATCATTTAGCTCCTTCCTGTGTGTTCTTTGTCCTGAAGAGATATGAGAAATTCTGCAAACCATCTGAATATAGTAGCATAAGATGGACCTTCGTTTTCAAATGTTAATTGTAGATGTTGAACAAATTCTCCTTTATTTAATCCCACTTTAAAATCAGAAAATCATAGCATGATAAAGTTCTCGTGTCAATTCTGCTTTTCCTTCGCCTAAAATATATTCTATGCTAAACTACTTTCAATTGGGCAATAAAAAATCGTCTGCTAGGCTAAAATAGTTCATATTTTTAAATCTAACCATTAATTTCCTTTTGCCCACTTACTCTTTACATGCATTTAAAAAATTTCAGAGTAACCTCTGTGATAGTATTTAGATAATATAGTTATAGCAGTATTTAAGAGTAACGTGAATTCATTTCCCTTACCCATGAAATGAATATCCCTTCATCTTCAGAATCATTTGGATTACCACTTTGTCCACCAACTCCTCCTTTGATACCCATTCCAAGTTTTTCTCCTGGATGCTTATTTATAATAATTTCCTATCAATAAAAGCATCATCCATATTAATACAAAATCTAATTATTACAATACAACATTAATAAAACAATATTTTACCTTTCATTTAGAATTTGATTGCATTAGCTACTTAAAATTTACACTTATTACCCACTTTTGTGTCCCCATGGAAACAAAATGAAATACCATTGCTTTAAAATTAATTTTTTGACTGTGAGTGGGGTGACTGGATAACTCTGCATATATAATTATATCATATGTATTAATATGCTGTTCTTTTAGATAACAAGATGCATGCCAATATTAGGCTATGGACAAGCAAAATTATTTGCATAAGATATCCAAACTAGTTTACTTTCATTACATTGCTCTCACAATGAATCGAAATTATACTTACTACACAAAATTATACATAAAATGGCTACCCTAAAATAATTATGAACATATATATTTTTAAATTCACATTTTTAAAATAAAAGAAGCATTTGATTCTAATATGATAGAAACTACAATATATTATTGAAAATTTTAAGGTAATATTTGAAAAACGATTGTAAATATATGCTACTGCTACTATAATTTACTTCTCAAATAAACACATACTGATTTGGGGGGGGAGATGCTATTTATTAGATAAACGGGACAGAACAAATTGAAAGTTTCTAAATAGCTTCTTCTATCAATTTAAAATTTTAAAAATAATTAATTTAAAAGTTATATCTGCATACAGCTTGGTAATCAAGATTTAATGATTATTTTCAAGATTCATAGTTGCAGTATTTTTCCACATTTCCTTGCTATCTTCAATATAATATATGAAAATTTATTTATTTAATATGAACTATAAACTGGTACTAATCTTCAAATTTCAAGTTGTGAATCAGTGATCTGGGAAAACAATGACTCTCGTGTATATATAACAAACAAGAGAAGGAATAAAAAGTTTTTGCTCATCACTGATTAGTGATACATATTAATAACTTAATAATCTAACAACAAACAATATTATATGCATACAATATACTCAAATCAGTCTTAGATTTGAGTATATTATTTAAATGTATTATTTAAATGCAATTAATGAAGCAAATATGTTAAAATATAAGCAATAACAGCAAAAAGAAATACAGAAGGTATAAAAGTTTTTCTCTGAAACTTGTTAAAAGAATGATCATAGTTACATATCCCAGTTATATGAAAAATAAGAAAAATGAAATTGTACTTACAATGAAAGAAGCAACTGTAACAGGGTGCAAAAAATAGAAGAGATTCAGCATGCACCATCACCATGAATACTCAAGAAATAGAAAAATATTATTTAAATGCAAAGTTCTTTTCTGCCTAAAGAATTTTTTACACTCTTATTTCTAATAGTAAACAACATAAAGTATTCTCTCAGAAATTAACCCGTGAATTCAAAGTTTAAATTTATTTAAGATAAAATTTTACAACAGAAGGTTTACTTCCAAAATTAGTAGATCTTTTAAAAGTCTATGAATGAGACCTTAATGGATATTTACACATTCACTAATTTCACTAATTATATTAAACTTCCAATTTTCAGAAAACATATGTTAGTCAAAATCCCTTCAGTTTTTAAAAGGTATTTATTTCTGTTTATTATGACACAGCACTTGAATATACTGGGATTGAAAATTAAGCAGTGAATACAATGTTAAAACATACATATAGATTCATAATTACATTAGCTCATTATACACCTTAGTATTGTCCATATACTTTTCTATAGCACAGAAACTTCATAACACCACCAACAGCCATTATTTGTTAATTTCAAGAAAAGAAGCATGGAATTTGTACATGATATTGAGAACCATGTAGAAACAAATGCCTTAAAGATGGTTTTTATTTTTATTTATTTAGGGAATACACTAAAGCGATAATATCTGAAATAAAAGAGTGATGCAATCCTTTTCAATTTCCTCTTGTTAACATCACTATACAAAAAATGTGCATTTTCACAAAGGATAACATGTGAAGCAGTTCAAAAGTGATTTCATTTTTGGTGTAGGACTTCATGGAACTTGCAAGAATTGTGCATAATTACAGCAACAACAGGCTAAGACTAGTTTCTTATGTACCCTCATGACAACTTGACATTAACCAACCACCAGCAAATCAGACATGGCAATTAGCTATCTACCAGTCGTTATGCACTGCTAGACTGGACTTCACTGCTTAACTTTCTCAGATCTGCATTTCAATCTGTTCACCCTTTTTCTCACATAACTGAATGGTTAACGCATTAACTCTTTTGAGGTCTAGATCTTAAAAGAGTATTCCTTTGAGGTCTGGACTCTTAGAGTTTTAATTTTTATTCAGGAGCTTTGCTCTAATTTGAAACACATATTTCTCTGCTGCTACTATTCTGCACTGACTGCACAATGTTGAAACATGTTGAAAGGCAGCATACCAAATGTGGGGAAGGAGGTCAAATTTGTATGCTAACTAAGTCAAAATATCACATGCCACCATATTCTTTCTATATTGTTATAATCACTATTCAATTCCCAACCCCTGTAAGTATACTGCAATGTAATGATGTAGTAGCTAGTACATTCCAAACACAAGTTTTACATGAAATATCATCTTTTATTTTATGGAATAGTTTATTTAGTTACTAAATAAATTTATCAAAAATCAGAAAATTACAAAACAATGAAACAGGCACCCACTTAAATTTGAAGCATAATAAGTGTTAGTGGAATAATTTTAAAATCGCTTTACTTCTCAATAAAGGAACAAAGTATCATTTTACTATTTTTGATTAGTTTTGATATGAATACCAGTGGATAATTAATTAACTTAAAATTTTCTCAATATGTAAGAATTATGTAGTACACATAGTACAATTATGAATTAGATATGACACTATGTCAGAAAAATAACTATTTTTAGAACAGGGGGAAGGGGAAAACTTTAAAAATTCTTAACATCTTTCTTTTAATATGATTATTTACTCTTTCTGTTCTAAAAAAAAGTAATATGCTCATATTTAATCTTACTGAAGTGTGTCATTGTAAAATTAATAGATGTAATATGATTCTCATATAAACACTGATGACATCCAACTTAAAGTTGTCTCATATAACTTGTAAAAAGCATAGCAGCAACTTCTAAGGATTAACCTTCTTAATTTTAAAAACTAGTCAAATTCATATTATTAGAGCCTTCTCTACTAATGAAATAGCCTAATTAGCTATAATTTGAATGCTCTCATTCATCTCACTTTTAACTTCCGCTTGTAGTTAATACACCAAGCAACATGATCATACTTCACAAAAACTCTTATGATGCACATTTCTATCTATACAAATAACTAACTATTTTATACTTTCACATTATCCAAAATATGCATCAAATAAAAAGGAGTTGAAAAGTTCAGGATTGTTTCATCCATGAAACAAATCTCCAATGTAACACCTTTGAGTGATTATATTACAACTAAACATACTATATATATTTTACTTTTATTGACAATCTTCAATCCTTAAAAATCTTCCTTTAAATTTCCCCTTTTTGCCTTGAAAATACTAACTAGCTCATAAATTAATCTTCCTCACATGTGTGATTCTACATTAATAATATATATTTATGTAATGCTGTTGATACATAAAACAGCAGAAATGGGTGAAATCTTTTATGATTACTATATGCTCGAAATATTTACTTGAACACAAAGTAATATCAATTTGTATCATTTCTTAAAAAGTGACATAAATGAATGCTATACTTGGCTTGAAATTACAAACTTTTAATACAGCATATAAGAGAACAAATATAAACATTAACTAAAATATGATTTACATTCAAAATTTACTATTTGCTCAAAGAAATTCTTAAAATGCTGCACTTTTTTAATTTAAATTACTATAAAGTTCTATAACATAATCACAGATTCCTCAAAAGTTTTCAATCACATTTATGTATGAACTAAATATTATTTATGAAATTTGCATGAGAAATATTATTTGAAAATTCCTCTGGTTTTGTTTAGAATACCCATCTTAATTTTTCTAAATGACACCACAATCTTATGAATTTAATTATAGCGGGTACTGTCTAATAAGCAACAACTCAAAAGGTTACTCTTGAATTAATGAAAAGTAACTGAGCGCAACATAAATACTCATACCTAATTAAACAAGGCTCCTTTATGTTAGTTCTAACATAAAATTTTTCATTTTACTCAATATCAAATACCTAAGTATTTTGTATATTGCAACTTTACAATCACCATTAATAATTAAGCAGTGTACTGATAATAAAATATTTATTTAAAAAATAACAAATAGCTTAGAACATTTTTAGGATTAATGCAAAATTTCAATTAGAAATAAGAAATACTCTCTTCTAAATCAAAATTAGATTTTTAACAGGAGTTATATAAGCGATAACTATTTTTTAAATAATTTACATTTATAAGCATTTATACATTGACCTGACTTTTAGACAGAGAAAAGAAACTAAATTAAAAAATAACATGTACTTGCAAGAGTTATTTTGCCCTATAGATATTTTAACCCATCTGGTTTAATTAGCAGAAAGAATCTTTCATGACTTGTCGATTAAATGCAGTCCAGGACTTAATTTCACATATGTCAATTATTTTATAATATTTTTAAAATTCAGTTATAGTTACTACAATTGTTTCCATCTTCTATTATTACAAGTCTACGTTACAGACATAAATGAGTGAAATTTTAAGGTATGTGCTTTAATCTTATTTTCTCATTCCACATATATTTCAGAAAACCATGAAATTGCAAATTAAAAAAATTAATACATTCTGCTTACTGATGCTTCTTGCTAAGAAAAATGATTTAAATCAGTGATTAATGTTAGAAAGTTGCACAATATAATACTTTTATAATTATGTCTGCTACAACAAATAGTTCTGAATACTAAAATTATTGATAAGCTACATGTATTATAATATTATGGCCATCATTATATGAATTATAAAAAGTGCTGTTATTAAAAAACAAATCTCTAAAAATGTACCTTTTGCAGCAAGTTTATTTTTTCCAATATTAAGAAAAGTAGAAAAACTATCAAAACAAAAATTAATGCTCAAAGGCAAAAAATGAGACTCCTAAAATGCTAAAGAATCCTAATGTCACCATAACAGAGATAACTGCCAAAGACCACCTAGTTTTAATACATTTAACAATGCATATTCCACTGTAACTGATATAGACTCAAGACGGCAGAAATACAGATTAAAAGAATAAAAGCAATTTTTTTTCTTTAAATTCTTTAGCTTTTAAAATTACACAAATCATTAAACATATCCATTTATTAATAATGCATCTCTATAAATGAAATTTATTACTTTTTTGCGGTTCTTCAAATTCTTAAATACATGTTAAAACCTGATATTTAAAAAAAAATTTCATAAGCTTTATAAAACATTCACTCCCATCCTTGATAAAACAATAAATATCTCTCCCCTCTTTATTTAAAATATATTTATAAATAGTTTCATCGAAACAAATGACAAAATTTCATTTAAATTGAAATGTGATTTTCATAAGTAAAAAAACTATTTAGCATCTTGCAAAAATACACCAATTTTTATTGTTCTCTTCATAGATATATGTAAACATAGTCTAATTATTGCAGATGCAACCAGAAACATAAATGTGCATGAGCGATTCAGACAGATTTATTTGGGAAATATGGTGGATGGAAGTGAAATATTTTTTCTATTCTTATTTTGCACAAAATTAAGAAGGCAGCTGTTTCTTTTTTTTAGTAATCTAAGCAGATATTTTCATTCAGCAGATCATCATCATATGTAATTAATTGTTCAACTACATGGCATTTAACTTTGGGCATTTATATATTTATTCATGTTCCTTAAAGTTAAATTTTGTGACACATATATAACTGTATGGTGAAGTATAACAAATAACTATTTTTGTATTATAATTACCTATTATTATTACAGTAATATTAGTATCATATATTATGTTATCATAATTATGCTATAATAAATCAAATAGTTTTTTTTTAATTATTATTATGATTAATTATAATCAGTACAAAAGGCTACTTCAACCAAAGAACAGTTCTATGAATTTTAGTGGTCGTATTTTTAAAGCAAACAATGAAATATGCATATCGTTCACATAAAATTTATATACGTTAAAAAATTGTGTTTCATGCTACAAATAAATATCAATTTTAGTGTTTATTTCTGTGAATATCAACCAAAAGCACAAAAAGCAGGTGATGACAGGATGCCCAGGGAAACTCGGCCTTAGCAGTAAATTCTCTGTCCTTGGCAAATGAAGAACTTTCATGTGATTCCTTCTGTGAAGTTATTTAATTAGCCCCCCCTCCTGGTCAACCCTAAATATTTTGGCAGAATAAATACCAGCCAAAGTTGAATTAGTGATGGTCAAACTACAGCTCTATTATTTATTTTTATTTAGTGTGTGTGGGTGAGGGAAGAAACCTCCTACAAAAGCTAAACACCTTAGAAATGCTATTGTTTTATAATGTTATTGCCTCCCCCATTAGTTTCACTTTAATAATATCTTTAAAGCAATACTCCCAAACATTATTCAGATGTGTTTTCCCAAATAATTTGGATTTTGAAGAAATAAAAAATGCTTCATTTCTATCTGAAGAAGAAAAATGTTAGTTTTAAGCTATTTCAGGTTAATGCATGTAGAAAGCCAAAGGATGCATGCATATTAGTAAATCTAAATGCAGTTACTAGTAAATTGCATGTGTCAATATAAACAGTTTCACATAATGATGTTTTTAAAAAAAGAAATATACACATTAAACATTTTGAAAAAGTGATTACTAATAAATTATACTCTTTCCAAGAAATAAAGATGTACTTTTTTACCACCAATATTTACATTCTCTATAGAAAAAACATTTATTTTTACATTTTACTGAAAAATCTTAAACAATAGCCAAATGAACCAAGAGTTCAAAATGAATGCAAATATTTTGTAGATGTTTCATTCTTTTCTTTTTTCACTGCCTAAATTAAATTTTTGACTTTCATCCAATAGCAATTTATACCTCAAATTAATATTTTTATGAAAATAAAAGTCCAGGAGCAGAGTTTTATGTAATAAGAATTCACCTTATAATTCATATTGTATTTTTTTCATTCATTCCAGAATTATTTCATATTCTCTAAGCTGGTTATCATAAATTAAGGAAAAATTACAAAAATCACAATTTCTAAAAAAGTTACGTAGAATTTTATGAAACTTACCCACAATATACAACACCTAGTAAGGTATCAAATGACATAAAAAGAAATTAACAGACAATTACGATCGTATATAAATTAGCACATGTATAAAATGAACAAATCAAAGGTGTCAGTTTGCTATAGAAAAAGTACCTTTAATATGGAATATGATCGCCTCGAGAAGCAATATAGCACATACAGCGGTGTGTGACACTTTCAATTATGTGGTCTATCAGTTCCATAGGAAGCAAGAGCCATTGCTCTTGAAAAGCAGTTGCAAGAGTGGCAAGAGTCTAAGGGGGCGGATTGAGAGCAGCTAGACGTCTCCTTAAAGCATCCCAAACGTGCTCGATAGAATTCAAGGCCGGAGATCAAGCTGGTCACTCCATGCGCATAATTGTTTCCTGTTGAAGAATCATCTACGATGAGAGCCATGTGTGGTCTTGCATTGTCGTCCTGTAACAGGAAAGCATCACCTATTGCCCCGACATATGGCCACACATAAACATCAAGGATGTCATCTCTATAAACCAACGGTTTCCCCTTGGAAAGACATGGAGGTCTGTGTGTCCACCCAAAGAGATGCCACCACAAACACAGACACCGCCTCTTCAGTATGCATCTCTTTCACGGATGTTTGACAGATAACGGGTTCCAGGTTTTCTCCATATCAAATAACGCCTACTATAACTTTCTAGACTACACCTGGACTCATTCGTAAAGAGAATAGCCCTCCATTGATCAGGCGTCCAGTGGACATGCTGTCGTGCCCACTGCCTCCTATGGTATGACGTGAGCGGCAAGCAAATGGCTGGTTGCATCGCATACAGACCACCTTCGTAAAGCCTTCTACGCCGAGTTGACATTGAGACCAACCTTCCGGTGGCTGCAGCAAGGGAGGATCTAAGAAGAGTCGGAGCAGCGGTTCTATTCCTGCATGCACATAATGTCAAATATCGGCCATCGGCACTCATCGTAGCAGTTGGCCGCCCTTGGCTGAACCTCCTGGTTGCCGAATCTGTGGCTTGAAATTGCCTCCAAAGATTATGAACCACAGAAGGACTCACATTTAGCCATCTGGCCACTTCTGTTTTGACTTTATCCTGCCTCTAGTCTCCCAATGGCTCTCCATCGTAGTTCTGCAGGCAAATGATACCTGGAGGTCATTGTTACAAATTGGCTATCTCACATTTCTGATGTCACTATCACAGTGAAATATGTGGGCTTGTTCTCAAACATGGACTTTTATGCTCCTCGAAGATGACGTATTCCGAGTGCAGCGCCACTAATTTCCATATTGCAGTTTTACTCAGCTACTCTTACTAGGCAACATATTCAATTTTACACGGTTTGGCTTATTTTTGAGGAAATTATTGCTATTTTTGTGATTTTTCCTTAATTTATGATAACCAGTGTAGATAACATGTGCACTTGTAACAATAGAAACTATAATGAAAATTCAGCAACATAGCTTTAAAATATAAAATTAAAAAAAAAAATAAAACTGGACTGTATCAAAATGATCAGTTGAACTGAATGGTTTATAAAGAAAAATTATAATACAAAAATACATTAACTTTCATTAAATTGAGTCACAATCAAACATACAATGATAAAATTACTACTTAACATACACATGGGAATAACAAAAAGCAGGGGAGGGACATTTCATGCAAGCTATTAACAATAATCTACATAACTACAATAAGCTGTTACAATCAAAGTACAACATTTGAAACAAACACTGAACTTCAAAAGCTTAACACCCTTTACTACTTTTACGTTTCTTCTGAAACATCAGAACATATATAAAACCACTTGCAATGACTTGGTATATTGCATTTTCTTTTATTTAAACTTCACTAAAATTTCAGATAATGATTTTTTTCCCACATAAAAAGATACTTTCATTATTTCTACATTTTCAATACTCCAAATAAAATAGCTGCATGATTTTGAGAATTAGTATTAAAATTTTGCCCTTTCCCACATTAGTCTTGGAAGATGATAATCATAATGAAATAAAACAAACTGTCAATATAATTTTAATATCCACTTAACAATACAAATTGCTGGGCAGAAAAAGAATAATATGCATGCATTAAATGCAACACACAATGCTAGCAATTTATTAATGCAGTATTGATTCCATGCACTTTCCTTACAATCAGACTACAAAAAAATTCATTACAAAGATATTAAGCTAATGAAGTTCTATTGTATATAAACATGCTCTACAGGAGAAGCTCAGTTAAGACACGGAAAACAAACATATAATGATAAACAAAATTAATTACACATTTCACATACAAAAACAAATTCACTTTGAATGATTGGTGGATACACAAAAAGCATGCAAAATATAGATTAATTAATATAACTAAAATCAAAACTGAACAATAAACTTAAATTCTGCTGCAAAAATTCCCCCCCCCCAAAAAAAGACTCTAAGTGTAAATACATAGGAAAGTTACTAAATGCCCAATAAGTTTCATAAAAAACAATGTATTTCATAAATATTTCCTGACAGGTGTTTGCAATTTTTTTAACAAAAGATCTCAAAAGTTCTATTCTTGAAAGATTTGATATGACTTTAATTTGAGGCTTGCAGTTGTAACTTAAGAACTAAAACTAAGTCTTGTACACAGAAACTAAACACTTTTTTGCTCCAAATTACAATAAGAATTAATTAAAACCACAAACATACTTTAATTCAGATACTCACATTTTTAAACACAACTAATACTATAAATTCTAAGCAATCACAGGGTCCTTTGAAAAATGACCAAACAATAAAAAATGAGAACTTCCTACCATATTACATAGAACACAAAACAGAAAATCTAGAATTTCAAAATAATTGCACCTCAAAGTACATAGCCACGGCAAAAATAATATAGACATACTGCAAACTACTGCATGCTAATATAGAAATGTCCTTAAATGCTTGAAAAACTCAGCAAGCATTTGGGAGAGACTGCAAAAGCTTATTCCATTATTCCACACGCAATAGTGTGTTTACTCTTGAAATTTTAGAAGACCCAAATCCAGAATATGCTTGCAATAAAACTTTCAACAAATTTAATTTGGCATCATTGACCAACAAGAACTCATCTCAGTGATTTAAGAAGAAATATTTTGAGAAAATAAAACTATTTCTGTCAAGTAACTGAAAAGTGAGTAATCTGCATAATTTATCTCTTTAAAAAATGCAGCAACTATAAAAAAAAAAAATACTGTTAATAGTACTTTTCAAAGGCAACAGGGTAATAAAAATTTTTAAAATCATGTCTTCAGATATAAAGTGTTAGGTTATATTAAAACTTAAATCACTATTCTATGCAACATCTTTTAACTAACAGAACTGTAATAAATATTAAAAAAATCTACAATAAAGATTTTCCAATACCAGGTTGGTATTTTCCAAATATCAGAACAAAAAATACTAAAATTTGTGAAAAAAAGATGATTAAACAAACATCCATTTCTGAACATAGAAAGTAGAAGAACTAGAAGCAATACTTGAAATAAATATTGTACTAGATGAAATATCTCAATCAGAAATCTCTTAATTTTTGCAAACTGATTTAATATATATAAAATGACTAGCTCAGTAAATTAACTGGATTTATGACCAGTAAATTAATTACAAATGATAATAAAGTTATACACTCAGAAATTAATATATCTATATCTAATATTCTGAAATATAAAAGTCACAAAAGAATCCTGTCATTAAAATATCAAAGGGAAATATGAATCAGTAATCAAAAGCACAAAAACAAAGCACAAACAAGCAAGTAATCAAAAGCACAAACAAACTTCTGTACGACTGATCGAGTGAAATTTTACAAAATGTTCTTAATAAAAGTAAATTACTGTTCTTAGAATTCTTCAATTTCTATTGACTATGAAGTAATGAAATTTCTTAAATGAACGAATTAATAAAAGGTTTATTCACAGTCAAAATTATACAAATGTTTTGATGTAACAACTGTTTTAAAATAAAAGTTTACCATGAGAAGAAAATAATTTAATAAAGATTAGAACAAATTTAAAAGACACAGGAAAAAACAACTAAGAGGGCCTGACCTTTTTTTATTTGTCATAAAAGTCACAAAGATCTATAAACATTCAAGTGAAATACAATAGAATTAATGATATTTACAAATGAATTAGTACCAAGTTTTCATATTAAATATAGTGTACAATATGCAAATTTTGTTCTTGTTTGTGCACATACAATAAAATTTACAAAGTATGTCTCAACAATGGTTTCTCATCTCTCACACATAAATAAAATAAATAACATATGACACAAGATGCAATGTACAAACACTTGGACCCAATACTCTACTAAACACCCTGGGAAAAGAAATCTCTCTTATCAAATTGTAGGAATATGAACAGTATTATACAGAAAAATTAAGTTCTAAAGAACATGGTAAATATTTAATATAAAGACAGCACATTCTATTAGATGACACAAAATATATTATAGAACAGAACTAGTATTTATTGCATATAATACACATCAAATAAACTGATATCACTACATGACTGGAAACAGTGAAAATAATACAAAAAAAAAAAAAAAAAAATATGTAAGTCTGAAAATATTTCAATGTTTTTCTATGCATTCGTTAATGATAGGCAGATATCAAATGGTTCTGTTAGCTTACAAAAAGCTTTACTACTAAAAAATTTAATCAGTAGTCATATAATATGCAAAAAATATAAACATACCAAGAAAGATAAGGATTTCTAAGATAGGGAGGGGAAAAAAAACCTATCAGACATTTGCAAACATAACCTTTAAGTCTACACAGTAAAAACTAAGAAGATTTAAAGCATCTGAACATAATATTGACAGCATGACAAACAGCAAGCAAACAAACAAGCAAAAAATATCTGAAGTATTTGCAAAATTATGGAACAAATACTGTACCACTTGCAAAGCTTTTCTCATTGACTATATTAAATCTAATACTGTTAAATAAAATTAAGCTGTACATACAGCTCTTATATTAATTCAGGAAGAACATATAATAATAATTACTATATTAGCTATAAAAATTATGATTTTAATTTAGTTAATTATACTGAGAAGATATGCTACATTAATCATGTAAAGATAACACTTAAGCTAAAAATATGATTTAAAAAAAAACTTTCAAAAACATTTGCATTTTACTTCATTAAGGATTAAAATTATTTGATTACAGTAAAGCATGCAAGAGCTATCTGCCTACTTCTGCCTTCATTAAGTACACTTGCAAGTAAGCTTTAAAGCTGTTACTTTCCTTATCATTAGAACAATTTCAATAAAATTAATAAATCAAAGCATAAATTTTATATCATGAATAGTATAATTTTTGAAGATGTTAGCTCTTATTAATTAGAAACAGTTAAAATATAAACAATTAAAAATAAAATAATTTGCGGGGATATGGAAACTTTCAAGATGGAGCATACAAATAAGCAGTTGCCTTGATTACTTTATATCACTGTAGCTTAGTAACACAGATATACAATAAATCAAGACGAATTTAATCATATGATAAATTTATATTTATAACAAAATCAAAATTTGAACCAAATATTCATTTGTAAAAGTAAATACTGAATACCAATATTGAAACAATATCTTTTTCAAAGCTCATTTAATATCATTTGAATCAAATATTCATTTGTAAAAGTAAATACTGAATACCAATATTGAAACAATATCTTTTTCAAACCTCATTTAATATCATTTGAACCAAGTTTCTTTACTTGCTTCAATACTTTTTACCATAAGTGTGCCATTTAATTACCAAAATACTTTAAAAAATCAAACATAACTCACCGCCTTCAAACTGCTTCACTAAAAGTGGAAGTAAAAAAATGGTGCAAGATGAAGGAAGGAGGGAAAAAAAACTACTAAGTCAGGGAAAAATACTAAAAATCTTGAATTTTAAAAGCACTTCAGAAATTTTTAAAAGCACTTAGTAAACTCATATGCATACTCAGGGTCGGTGCTAGGTATTTTGCCACCCCATGCAATCTTCGCAAGCTCTAAATTCTACTACCCAGTGCCTCCTCTAAACTAAAAAATTTGCCCATCCCTAAATATTTTCTTTCAGCATTTTTCTAAATTCTAAAAATTTGGCCCCCTCTACCCGAATTCTCCCATCTCATACAGCCGCACCAATTGCACTGGCCCTGGTGCCTGCACATAATTTTGAGACTATTTACTACAGTTGCCTTGAGGATGCACAGATTACAAAAATATAAAAAAAAAAAAAAAAAAAAAAAAATTTATAAGCAGAACTAAAATTAATACTCTTCTTTTGTATTTAAGACCTGCAAAGCATATATTCAAAATGTGCAAGAAACCATTTAATAAAGAACACTTAGTGACAAAAGAAACAGAATAATAACTATGACAATGTTTTTTTAATTTTTAATAAAGCACATTTTTACCTCTGTTTTTATAATTTAAAATTTCTACTAACAATAAAAATATTATAAATTATTAAAAAATAAAATGAAATCATTTATCAGCACTTAAGTTCCTTTCTAAATGATACATCAAGATGATATCAGTCATTAGCTCAAGATAAAAACTGGATTAAAAGCAAATATATTTACATATATTTAAGAAAAACAGAGCTCCTGCATTTCATGGATTTCAATAAATCTAAGAAAACTTATATATTTCTTAGTGCATACTTATAATTTAAGCAATAATATACTAATATTTAGTATCCAAGTGCAGATATTTACAAAAAACTGATTAAATAAGACATTATCTTTAAATAATACAAGAAATAAATAAATAATCTACTATATTAACATTAAGCATGGTTAAGGCACATAACTGCAAGCACAGCATCTATACACTGTACAACGAGCTTTTTCTTTCTTATAACAGATGATGTAACATTTAACTATTGCTAGGTTATACTTTTCGTTGTAAAAAAGTAAAACGGCAGTGCTTTTAACTCGTAAGAGTTAATTTTTTAGACACAGACTGAAAATACATGCGAATTCAACATTCAAGCAATCTCCAATTTAAAAAGAAATTGGGAAAAAAAATTGTTAACATACACTACTTTACATAAATAATATTAAAAACATTTTATTTTTTAAAATATTAAGCAATCTAAAAATAAGAAATATCAACAATACTTCCCTTTTCTATAAAATGCATATATGTTATACAACTAAACTCGTGAAACACGATTTTATTCATAAAATATAACCCAAGTTCTTTAATAATGATAGTAACTACATGAAATATACATTCTTTTAGATTAAAATTAGCCAAATAAATTCAGACTCCAAATAATATACATAAGCAATAAGCATCCAATGAATTCTTTTGCATTGCATTTATACAAAAATGAGGAAAATTACTTAATATTCTTAAAATAATGACCTAGAACTTTCCATGACTTGAATTCCTAATACTCATTCAACAGAAATGAAACAGACTTGTCATTTGAGCATAATCTGCATTAAAAATTATACAGATGTGTAAGTCTATGTGATACTGTGCCAAATGTGTATTATTTTGAGGGAATATTAATACAATAACATAAGTTAGATGAAAATAAGTTACAAGTACGACTAGATTAACAATAGTTCAACTTACGGTATTATAATTTCATGTTAACAATTAAGTGAAAGCCATTCCATTAGAAGTTCCAATCTGAATTTTGATGATATATGGACTAGCAATACACAGTATGGGTAATCCACGTAAGTAAAGATGCTGATGGTCAGACACAGGGGCAATCTCACTTACAAACTGTAAGCAAAATTTTTCTTCTATGCTTGTTAAAATCATAATCAATGTAATGCCCCCCAGGCTTTCTACCAGGTGTTATTGACAAATTTAAGACTTCATTGCAGTATCCATGCACTTCAATAATTAAACTAAGTTCAAAACTTTATCTATTCCTCAAGCACATTACACAGCTGTGTATTATTAACACATATACCCATTCTACTCATCACTTTCATTGTAGTATTTAATAAATTAAATAAAATATCCAGCACTTTATTATTTTATAGATTGTGATTTTGATTTCTACTTGCAGGAAAAACTGAGCATGTTTAAGGTGTGTTAGGTATGAGGTTTCCTAAATTATGGTTATCACACATATTTTCAACTCCTGAAATCTCCAGATTATGGTTATTATAATGGGTCTAGCTTCAATGCCAGTCAAGAAGTACCTGTAACTTTTTTTCAGAAATCTTAATGAATCAGGTATGCTAAAAAGTGAAAATATCTATTGGAGCTGTTACATGGAAACATGAAGTTGTTAAATTCTGAGCATTTACTGGGAATAAAGGGGTAACATATATTAGAATAAGATCCTACTTTAAAAGTATACTACATTTAAATACTTTAAATTGATTCAAAGATAAAATATTGCATAGAACAAATTGATTTATGAGGTTAACAGTTAACTTAATATTTTACTGCACTCCCATATATATCTTATCACTAATATACTCAAAGTTCATGAAGACAGATGGTAAACAGCATCCACATAATAAAGGAAACAGTCAGTATTTTTTCCCCATAAATCATATAAACTTCAATAAATTTGTAGATATTCAAAGGCTCCAGCTGTGATATTAATTGAATGTGGGCATCCATACTTCATATTAATAGTTTTCAGTTAAACTTTCTTTTTTTTTTGCAAGGTTTAATATTCTGATGACTGTACATATTGATTAGGTATCAGCATATAGTAAAAATTCCTATTTATGTTTATTTAGGAATAAAGTATTTAAACTGTCACATTTTTTAAAGTATCAAATTATGTGAAATATTCAATTCAAAACTCCTTTTATCACAGATATGCATATAGTAAATTCAATACTTCTCCAAGAAATCCTATATAGCATGATTTTGGTTCTCTTTTATAACCAAATTCTTTGTACTCACATTTTAATATCTGATGACATGGTCTGCCAGATAAATATATTCAGTAAAGAAGTAAAGTTAATATGTTGAATAGGTGCACTTTTAAGCCAAGTCCAAATTTTGTTAAAATGACAAAATTGCGACAACCTCAATTACTACCTATTATGAAATACTTTCAAGAACTTTTATATACAGTTCACAAAATGTAGCCTCAAATATAAGTACAACACAATTAATTTATCTCAAAGTGTACTATTACATACAAGAAATCATAAAAAGTGGCCCAAACATATCTTCCTTTAAAAGTATTTCTGAGAACTAAAAATTTTTCAAGGGATTATGCTCACTGAAATTTAAGGTTTATTTTGATTTTTATATTTTAAGAAATTAAAACACATTCATTAAAATAAAAATGAATCTTAATCTATAAGACACAACCAAACCTATTCCAAATACAGCCTAAGAAAATAAATGTGGATAAAAATTATACAGTAAAAATCCAATACGCCAGCACCCTTTCTACCGGCATTCACCATAACAACAGACTGCTAGCATTTTATTTGATAATATTCAAAATGCTTTTAGAAGAGTTAAGAACATCATAATTCAAAATTTTCTGAATCTGCAGATAACAAAAGAAACTAAGAGCCACAAAAAATATGATTCAACTAAGATCACTTGGCAATTTAATAATATATTCATAAATTCACTGAAAAAATAAAGAACATAATATTGAAGAAATAATGAATATTCATAAAGAATGACTATAAAAAAATGGACTTTTGAATTGTATTTGGAAATACTTCATGTATTGGCAATAATGATTTTAAAGCCAAAAAAAAAGAGATTTACTTATAAATTTTACCCATTAAATAAAATATATTTGCAAAATTCCTACACACAATTTTCTCTCTCAATTCATTCAATAATGAGAAAAAAATTATTCAATTTTAATCCAATAATTTGGCATTGCTGTAGTCTGTAACATGGCAGGTTTTCAGACTTTTCTACATTTATGAAGAAGCATACTTATTCTAAAAGAATTCTGTTAGCTATCAACTTCTCCTGAATTTCATAATGAGAAAAATTTCAAATAAAGGGAATCTGCTTTAGTTCTCACATATGGAATATTTTTCAGATTTTTAGCCACTTGGCACGATAAAAAGCATAAAAGTAGAACACATCAACCATGATAATTTTTTTAAAATATAGGCAATAAATTCAGTTTCCTAAGGTTTATCGTTACCTTACAAATTCCACATATCACTGAGGAAGAGGTGCTAATTGTTGTCTAAAAACAAGCTGATCCCAAATAATCACATTCAAAACAAATGAAAACTTTATGAGTGTACAAATTTTAAAATCACAATCTGCATTGAGAATTTTTCTTTCAATCAGTGCAATGCCAATGCATACTTAGTGGAGCAGGTTATCTGATTGAATTCTTAATCAAAAGACACTCCGTATCAAGGTGTATCTAAAAGAGTAATACGAAGCGAGCACAGGGTGAAAGTATCTTAAATAATGCTTGTACTTAATGAATTAGAATGACATACTGTATAAGGATGAAATCATGATTAGTTGAATCCCAGACAACGATGCATTAAGAAAAAACTACCAGTTAAGTGAAATGACTTTAACATGTTAGTATTTTCCTTCTACACAATAATGGCCTCATTTCACATACATTTACAGAAAATCTGATACATATACTCACTTGCAGCAACATACTGCAAAGCATCACTCAGGAATTAATATTACAATCAGTGCATTCTAAAAGAAAAAGTCAGAACATACTGGGCAATATCTTGTTCAATACATTTCTTTAAAATATACCAATGGCATTTTAATGGAAGATCATAACTCAGCCTGACATAAAAGGCAGAATTCTAAAAACCAGCATGCAGGAATAAAAATTATGGACTTGGATAACTTTATCAACAGTACATTTCACCTGATATGAATTAGTTATTTTGCTTATACAGCAATATTTCAAAACTGGTAATGTTTTTTGAAACTTTTTTTTACTTTTTTTCTTCAGAAACCTGTACTCTAACTTTTATTCTTCCTGTTAAATGCACTTCTGTTGCAACTAACTCATCTGAAGCATTAGTGGCAGTGTGTGCATAATGAGCTCCAACTTTTTCCAGTGATCTAATTATTCCACTGTAGATTTCAAAGCTAGTAAAAAAGACCTTCTTCAAAAGAAAAAAAAAATTTTTTCTTAAATGAAGACTTATTATTTGATGCAAAAATTATATTCCTTTTCAGTTCAAAACAATATTCCTTAAATTCCTTTTCAGTGAATTCTGAATATTAAATGAGCAGTATTGTTCTTCCTAACCATCTTGCTTTATTATTTAAAAGGAATATACACTTCTGTTTATGGGGGGAAGGCTAAGCTGTAAAATAAATTAATAAAATAATTTTTAAAAGCAATAAATATGTTTTAATGGCCACCTCTCATTAGAAAAGCTTAAGAAATATATCAGTATCTTAAAGCTATTTTTTCTATTTTACAAATATATTTAATCAAAAAATTAAATTACAAAAATTAATTTAATTTATAGAATTTTCTCAAAATCTAATCATGGACTTGGTCCTAAAAATGTCCTCAATTCACACATAAAAGAATCAATTCATACAAATATGAAAAATACAGTTTATGGTGAATTTGTAGATAGAAAAATATGTATGTAACAAAGAAACCAAAATTCTGATACAATGGATGATAAACAATACAAATTCTCAATTCTGATAAATTTTTCCCTGGATGTATAAAAATTCTATGAAAATCATACAATATATTTTAACTGTAAACCATGAAACTTATTGTTTACAACATATAGGAACCTTTTAAACTGTGTGAAGAATTCCTCATCTATGCACAGACTAAAATAGCAAACACAGTCAAATACATTTTATTTAATTAAACATTTCAATAATTACTTTCTGTAGCTCATAACTACAGATAACATTAGAGGTAATATTAAAATTTGAATAAATAATTTATAAAAGCTGCACCACTCTACACAATGCACAAATTAATACTAATAAGGAAGCTTAAGCACCACAATAAGGCACACAAATTCAAGCATTTCTGGATCATCATTTATCGTTACGTTATTTTTTTAAATTCCATTTTGAATGCATCAAGTGAAATTTAAATTTCTGCAGAATATAAAATGGAATAACATATCCACAAGATTATTTAAATATTTCTATGATAATTAAGAAACATACATAACAATCACATAAAAGTATCACAGAAATAACAAACTGCGTTCACACAAAACACACTCAAATTTGCAACTATTAAAATGTTTTTAATCTGCAATACAAGCAATGAGAAATTAAAACATTATTTTAAAATAAAGAATTTAATAAATGAATCAGATATAAAGAAAATTTAAAAATTTTATGAATCATGAAAATGAATTTAAAAAGAAAAATTACACTATTTACAAATAACCATGAACGTAAGAGGGAACAAATTAATTTATGTTTCAATATTTGATATTGTTTCTATACTGTTTTAATACATATTATTAATATATTATCCATGCATTTTTAAAACATTTTATTTAAAACTGTGCAACAGATATAAGAAAATAGATTAAAAAAGAAGTTTGATAAAACACAGGAAGTTCTTCCGTATTTTTTCCACTTTTTTTAAATAAAAAGTTTATAATCAAAAGGAACAATTAAAAGATTTTGAAATACAGCCTTAACGTAAAAAATATTTCTACACATAAAATCTTTTTTTTTTTTTTACATACATACATACATAGATATAAAATGATTCTTTTAATCATTTGTATTTCAAATAGATTTAGAAATTTATTGTAAAAGTTTTTTTTTTATGTACATTTTAAAAGCAGGGCAAAAAAAAAACTAATTTTAGATTACTTTTATGTAATTTTTCTTTTAAAAAAATCACGATATTTACTTCCATGCAAAAGTAAATAAAAGTACTAATAATTTCCAATAAAAACATTAAAAACATTTGCTAAAACTAAAAATTAGTCCAAAAATACCACTTCAGGCTAATGCTACAAATATATTATTTCATGGTTTACAGTAGGTGATTGAAAAAGATGATCTAAATAGGAATTCTATATTACAAATCACTCTCCCCAACGGGAAGTGGTGACCCTACCTGCCATCCTTGAGGTAATGGGTCATGACGGACGGTCAGTGTCATTTCATATGTTGGTGCTAGCAGAGCCATAACAGCATCTTTATGAGAAGCATGACAAACATCAGCACCATTGACCTATAAAAAAAGTAGTCCATGAAATCCAAAAATAAAAATAAATAAGAACAAAGCTTTAGCATTTTACAGGAGGAAAAGGTACAAGAATGCCCTACAAAGGCAAAGATTTATTTAGAGTTTGGAACGAGCTTAAGCTCGAGCTTGATACTCAATAATTTTTTGTCATTTTCGAGTACTTGATACTCGAATCAAAGCCCAACGGGCTTTCGAGCTCTGTACATACAAAATGTTTTTTGTTCTGCATTTTATTTTTCATTTATTTGTCAACATATTTCTTAAGACTCCTAGAAGATATTCTATTGGTGTCATAAAACTGCTCCTTTTTAAGTACATAAAAACTAAAACTTTTGTAATTGTATTATGGATAAGTTAAAGAATAAAAGGATTATAAATATATACAGTAAAATAATGCTTTTACTTTTACCAGTACTTTTACCTGAACAGAGTTGAAATTTGTTTTGGTAAAGAAATGAATTTGTTGCCGCCTACGGTACATACAGTACAGTGCATAGAAATGCAAGGATTTTTAATCGTTACCGATAGAAACAATATACTTTTAAGTAGTAACGTGTATGTAATATTAAATAATGATTTTCTTGGTATCAGTAAAAAAACAAAATTACAAATTGTTGAACATTGAAAATGCTGTGTTTCGCAAAACAAACATTTATTACAGAGCAATGCACAGAGAAATACACGCAGAGACACAAGCAGAAATACAGAGATACAAGCAGATCATGTTTTAACAAATCATAAACAAATAGAATGGGTTTAAGTTTCAGAATACTTCAGACCTGACAGAAAGCTGTACTTCCTTTTAACCAATAAGAATATGATTACTAATATCTCAACACAAATTTAGTCGAAATTTTAGCAATATTTTGGTAAAAATGGTTAATATTATTGGAGTTATAGCCGTGAATACATGCATATTCCTAATATAAGTAAAAAATAATCATGCCGAAAAACAAAAGATCAATCGTTTGGAGTCATTTCGCCAAGCAGACCAAAATTATGCATGCTGCACTGAATGCAATAAAAAAATTTCCATTTTAAATGGAAATACGTCAACAATGCATCGTCATCTAAGCAGCGTTCATAACATTGACAAAGCAGCGGCAGAAACGACAGCTAAAAAAACAAAAACTTTGGATAATTTCGTAATCAAAACATCAATTGAAGAGATTGTTGCAAAAATGGCTGCAGTAGATGGTTTATCAATTTGTCAAACCACTCAGTCAGAGTTTATTCGACAATCATTGGCTTTAAGGGGTATGAAGCTTCCAACGAAAAATCTGTAATAGCTCTTGTTCATAACCATATGGAAACTGTGAAACAAAAAATCAAACATGATATCAAAAAAGATATTGCCGAATCAAAGAAATTCTCCATTATCATGGATGAATGGACTAGCATCGGTAACCGGAGATTCCTGAATATAAATCTGCATACCGCCTGCCAAAAAAGCATCAATCTTGGACTGGTAAGAATTTTGGAAGTTGCGATGCTGCAAAAAAAAAAAAAAAAAAGCAAGAACTCGTAGTTGAAGAGCACCTTGAATCTTTTGATCTATCATTAAAGCACGATATTGCATCCACTACTGGGGATGGAGCAAGTGTTATGATCAAGTTCGGAAAAGAATCACCTGCTTTTTATCAAACATGTCTTGCGCATGCCTTGCATTTGGCTGTTACAAAAACTTTTTGTAAAGAAAAATCAGGGACAGAAGAAGGTATAGATGAAAGCTCAGGAGAGACTGATGATTTTGATGATGTTGATAATGGTTTGAGCATTAATGAAACTGAATTACAGAATGAATCGTTCAAGGAAAATATAAATATTGTGAGACAAGTTGTAGTTTTTTTCAAAAATCCTTTTGTGCGTTCAGATTTGTTCAAGTCTAAATATAGAGAAAAATTACAGATAGAGCAACAACTCTCTCTGGATTGTAAAACTAGATGGAATTCAATGCTGAAAATGCTTGCAACATTTGTAAAATTATATGATGTTACAAAGGCTGTACTCATTGAACTTGAATCTGAACGTCTTTTAACGAATTTAAACCTGGAATTAATAAAATCGATAGTCTTGGAGTCAAAACCAATTGAAGTAGCACTTAACAAGTGAAACACAAGCCACTTTACGAACAGCATATATTTCTATCATCTTTATGCGTGAGAAGTTAACTGAACAAGAATCTGAAATAAGCAGTTCTCTTTCTGAAAATATCGATTTTTACATCAATAGCAGGATCAACAAAAACATCATAGATTTGATGAATTCACTGAACAACTTAAATAAAATGCCATCAAAAGCTTCTATAGAACTAGCAGATGCTTTGATGAAGCATTTATTTCTGTCACCAGATTCATCACCAAATTCATCAAACTACCAAAGTTGATGCTTCTCTTAAAGTACAACTTAGAGTACTATTACAAGCTCCAACTAGCAAACTACCAGAAGGTGACCGCTTTAAAAAATTAAGTCAAGAATTTACTTTGTCAAAAAGTAATGGTGAATTGACTGTAAATTTAAAGCAGTTACTTGAAGCTATTTAGAGTATAAAACCAAAGTCGATTGATTCTGAGAGGGCATTTTCCGTGGCCAACAATTTTTGCACCGAAATTAGGTCGAAGCTATCAGACAAATCACTACACGCACCGGTATTTTTAAAATATTTTTTAATATAAATGCATAAATAAATGTATAAGTAAAGAAAAAGTTTCTTTTAAATTTCTAAAAAATATTATTTTAATTATAACTCCATTATAAGTCTTTTGATAATGTAAGTATGTCAACTTCAAATACTCGAAAGACCGAAAAAACAATCGAACAATCGAGCTTGAGCTTAACCGAGCTTCAAATCATCGAGCTTTACCAAACCCTGGATTTATTAAAAAATTTTACATTAAACACTGAAACACAATATCACAATTAATTATACATCCAGGTTTCATCTTCATAGAATCGTGTTTGCATTTATTTGCTACATTACTTCCTAAATGTGTTACAATAAATTACTCCGTAACTTTTCTATACTGATAAATTAAAAAAACTGTTTAACAGTATGAAAATTTTTACAGTTAGAGTATGACCTCTCTACTAATACTATGGAAAATGATTTGAGAAATATTTTTCTTGAACAGTTACAACTTGTAATATGTCAAGATCTTTAGAACAAATTTTGCTCCAAATTGCAGAGAAACATATTTATCAAGTCTATTCTTAGCTTGAGCTTGTCTGCCTTCATGCAGTTGCTATTTATTTTAATGATGAGCAAATGGATTTAAACACAACAAATGATTGAACACAAAACAATACAGATGGGCTATCCTCATTAACATGTTCACTGTTGATATGTCAACAAATAACTAATCATGCACAAGTACATGGTGAGGTTATATATTTATACTTTATTTTCCCATTAGTCGATGCTGTGTCTTAAGTATACATAACAGTTTAGGTTTGGTAATAAATGCAGTAAATTCAACATTTTTTATTTTACATTTTTCGTATAACTCCCCCCCCCCAAAAAAATTCTCCCATAATAATGACAATTTACCAAGCTTTGTAGAATGATTTTACAATACGCAATGCATTATTCATCAAGAAGTACTTTGTGCTGAAAGTTTCCAGATGAATAATAATGTAGAAACAGTAACTAAAACGGTAAACTTTATACATGAAACAGTTCTGAATCAGCAAGAATTTGTTGCATTGCTTGAAGAAACTGTAGTATGGAGAAATAACTTACTTAACTTACCAAACCAACTTCCTCAGCTGCCAAAGTGCAAATGACATCCATTGCACTTTAGTCAGTAATTACACCATCAAAACTTGTCCTGGAAAATTTGCAAATTTAAACGCTGATTTTTGTTGTTTGACTTCTATAATAATCACTATTCGGCATGTCATTTAAACCTAAATTACATAAAATACTATTGCAAAAATTTCTCTTGAAAGGTGGAGGTAAGGAAAGAGAGAGGGGAGGCCCTTGGATCCATACCCAGGGTGGTTGTTCTTCACCAAAACAGTCGTGGAACTTCTTTCTCAAGGGTGCAAAAATCAGTCACAACATTTTCAGTGATGAGAAATAAGTGATTGATACAATTGACCTTTCCTGACAAATACAAAACTACCATTTAAATATATGTGAAACTAGAAAGTTCTGTCAAAATGTTTGCTGAATAGATTTAATGAATAATACTTAAGAGAGCAAACAGTATTTTTCAGATGTTTGCATTTTTTTTTAAATGACCAAAAAATATTACAACATTCTAAATTTAGAAACACTGAATTAAAAGCACCAAAAGGAATTAACTAACTAACCTTTAAAAGCCTATCACCAACCTTTAACTTTCCTGTTCTAGCCGCAGCACCTTCAGGGACTATCTAAAAAAGGCAAAGTGACAAAAAAGGAACTATAAATATAGAGTATTATAGAAAAAAACTATGGATATATTTTGAATAAACTGTTATCATTTTATTTAAAAAAAATACATTAAAAACCAATAAAATATTAAACAAAAATTCTCATTGTATAGTTCTAAATTTGATTAAACTATCTAAAAAAAAGTACTATATATATGCTTATTGTCTAGATATTTCCATATATTATGTTAATTATAAATAAGAAAAGAATTACAATATTGCTTAAGTTAAAAATTCAAATTGCATACATGGATTTTTTTCTAATTAAACAAATAATAATATATTAAATAGACATAAAACACAGAATTCAGAAAAAAGTATAGTTATATCTCTATGATTATTTCAGATTTTGATCTAAAAAGAAAGCTTCTATATATACAATCTTAATTTTAAAATAAAAGGGGTGTGCTTTTTAAAAATAAGCTTAATTAAAATCACTCTTCAGTAGCATTAGCAATGAAGCTTGATACAGTTAAAAAATACGAAGCAATAATTCTTATAATCAATTTTATTGTCCTACACATGCTGCAAATATCATAAATTCTTCAAAACAAAACAAAAAGGGGAAGAGGGGGCTAAAATATAAAATAATGGACTTGAATTATCTGCCTACCACAAAAATTCAACTGTTGTACATGAGAGTTGCTCAGAAAAATCAAGCTATGTTTTAGACAATGCTAACATACGTTTATTGCACATGCTGAAATAAATTTTTGGGTTTTTAAATTATTTTGTTGTGTGTTACAACATTAAAATAAACTGATAAAGACAGCATTAACTGATAAAGACAAAGAAAAATAATACCTCATTCTTAAATAAACTTTCTTACATTAGGTTAATATCTATTAATAAAAACTCTTCATAGCCACTCCTTCAGTTGAGACACATAATTTTCAACAGTTTCTTAGTTTGCACTAGCAAGCTTTTATGCTCAGTAAATTTTGAATATCTACTTTTTTTTTTAAAAAAAAAACCATCCTTTACTAACTTTAAATTTTTCAGAACCTTCAATACCTTTAGTTCTATAGCTACACAGATGTCTTTCTCTAATGTCACAGCTTCAGGTATGCAATCAAAAGTATTTTAAATGAAGTTTGTATGTGATTTTAAAAGTAATTTCTGATTTGGGGGCAAAATCACTTGATTTGGTTGACAAAACAGAATTGCCTGAAGTAACGTCATGATTATTCATTGCTGAAAAATGATTTTTCAGTTTGAGAATTTGATTGATAATGTGTCATTGAGAATAAAAAAGTGAAAATAAAAAACAAAGTTTTTATAAAATAAACTTTTATTTAAAACTCAGAATAACTAATGAACAAAAAAAGAAAAAATAATTTATCATACAGCTTAATGTGAACGAAAGATTAAATTCCCTTTACAAAACTCATCTACAATTTCATATCATGAATAATAAAAGTATGAGCACCTAAATAACAAAATCTATTAACCAAACTGCATTGCCAAAATGATAACCCATTATTTATTAAGGGCACTCTTTGCTCTTTTTATTCATGATATAAAACTGTAGATGAATTTTGTAAAAAAAATTAGTGGACCTCTTGCTCCTTTAAACTATATGATAAATTAATTTTTTTCTTTTTAGTTTATTAATTATTCATTACTGTTAATTATTTATTGATAAAATTATTATTAACAATTATTTACTGATTAATTACTGTTGGGAAATTTGCATTCCCCATTGCAGCTGTGTAGTGCTGAAGAGGATAAGTTCTATATAATCCTACAGCAGAAGCTAAAAAAATGTCTGAAGACAATTATTCAGATGCGGTTAAATGAAGTGTCCATCGTCCTGGTTATCGACATAGCCAGTAGCCATGATTGTTTCCAGCATGATGGGGCAATGTAATGCATCGAATATAATTGTTGAAGATTAGAATGGGAGTAGAAATCGCGCAGAGAGTCCCACACAGGATTTACTATGAAGCAAGGCAAAAATTGTCGTAACCAAGTATCTGCCGACCTAAATGAACTGCTAAGTAAACTAAACTGGCATAACACAGCAGTTTATACCAGTCAAGTTAATCACCATTATCCATCTTGCATTTTTTCTCACATGTCATAGGCTGGTATGTCCTGTTCATCTATTTCATACAGCTGAAGGAAAGCACACATTATAATTTACATTTCATTTACACCAAGTATGCTCTCCTTTGATAGGAAACTACATTTTCTACTACATATTACTCTCAACATCACCAAAAACCAAACAACAGGTTACGACAGAGTTTTTTTCAGGTACCCAGGATTTCACAGGAAATATACATCTAAGCAGACAGTCAAATGTCTGTGGTAGAAAACAAAGATAAGCAAAATTACATTTTTCCCCCCTTGGCTTTATTGAAATTGCATTTATAAAATGAAAATGATGAACCCAAACACTCAAATTGAAAAACTGGATAACAGTAACTTTGAAATACGGTATTTCCAGGTGAAAATAGTTTTAACCCTCTGGCCAGCAAGATCATACATATACGGCCTAAAGTTTTTTTTTTTTTTTAATGCCTGTAAAAACATATAGATATGTGCATCTTAAAACATGTCTAAGAAATTAAGGTACTATATTAAAACTACATAAATCCAGGCATAAAGTACCAGGGGTTTCTTACAGTACTTTTGAGAAATTTATGATTTCTTAATGAAAATCGCAACCAGTCAGAACTTTATGCATTCTGACTGGATTAACATGATTAAGTCACTAGTTGGCAATTAATCAAGCCACAAAATTCCAAAATTAACCAAGTAAATTGATTAATTGGTAATAAAAGATAAAAAAAACTTTAGTAATTATTGTTATGAGCATGAAATCATCTCAGGTAATGTACATTAAAAAGTGTCAAATTTCATATGAAGTTGCACGAATCAGCTTCACCAGCCTAAAAGCTGTATTACTACAGTAAGCCTTATGAAGCAACTTACTTTGAAAAAGATGAATTGCGAATAAAAAAGTGCACAATTACCTAACTTCTTTCTTCAGAATCGTAGATAAACTTTCAATAATAGGATCTGAAATTCTAGAACTTCAAACTAGTTTAACCCAAGAAGTTGAAAATTTTAGAATCAAGATAAAATCTTGTGACATACTGCCCCACTTTAACATACTAAGAGTTAAATTACTAGAAGACTAAATATTGACAATTTGAATTGAAGGAAAACAGTCAAGTGCAGCTTCTGTTAGTTACTAAATACCATAACAACACAAAAGTAATCAAATGCTACAGCTAATGCAAAAGTAAAGTCTACCGTGAAAGACTGTGCTTTAATTGTACGAGAAAAGGACACAAAATATGTCAGAATGTAGAGGAATTAAAAGCAAAAATCTTAATCAAGCATCTATTAAACACAGCTGTTCTCTCAGCATTGTCAATAATACAATGCAAGAATTAGGAACACATAACTGGTATCTTGATTCAGGAACAACTGCACACATGTGCAATGACCTAAGTTTACAAAAATTTTCACTGAACCTAAGTGATTAAGTAGAGAGCTAATAAGAGGGCACTTTTAATCTTTCAAATGTTTTTCAAGTATTTTGAGTATCAAATCATTCCAAGTTTTGAAGTCCAGTGCGTATTCCACCCTCCCCTTATCAAAATTTAAAGTAACTGACTTCGTTAAAATACTTGCACATAATGGCTTAAAGTATTTGTTTTAAAATATGGATATGATTCTGCTCAGAATGCAATTTTGCAAACTTGTGATAAAAAACATTTTATATTAAATATAAAATGGTTTGAATAAATTTTATTCAGACAATAATAATAATTTCATGTATATTAATGATGACTCTTTTTAAAAAACAACTGAGTATTTTATAAGCTGAATTACATCCTTAGAATCCTTTTTATTTTTAATATATAAATATTTAATTAATTAATATTAACTAAATATTTAATTTTCATAAAAGTGATAACAGAATTTCATGTAAAGTCCTCCTCCCCTCCAAAAAAGAAAGGGGGGAAAAGAAAATTTAGAGAGAGACAGAGAAAGAAAACCATTGCTACACATATTTAAAGTACTGCTCACTGAATGAAGGAATTAGTTTAAGAAATCAAAAAAGCATTTCATCGTGCAATACTGCTGTCACTAACTCTTGAAAGGTAAAGAATTTTAACAAAATTTTACATTAAAATTCAACTACGCAATATAAAAATAATCATCACAAAGCCGCACAAAATGATACAGTTACACTAAAACAATTTCATTTATACCCCACTGAAAAAGGAGTTTTCTATGATATTAAGTTTATTTATTCTAATAAATTTTGAACATACTTTTGAAATAAAAATTCCGGGCTCTTGAGCACCAAAAGGATGACAGGCATGATCAACACCACCAATTATGCTCAAGCCCAAAGGTCCACCTGCTTTTACTAAACTGACTTCCTAGAAAAATTACATACATATCATTTTAATACAAAAGCAGGAAATAAGTTTTGCATTCATTATTTAAGATCAGATTCTTTACAACACTAAGCATATGATAATGCAATCCAAAACATATAAACAATTAAATACATTCTTAACTTCCCATTAGTGGACACTAGTGAGATCAAAGTTTTTGTGTTAATAAGCAGTACCTTCTAAAAGGGAATATATGGTGGCCTAATTTCAAGAATTGAATTCAGGAACTGTTTCTTAATGGGCTGTGTCTGTTAAAGTGTAAAGTACAGACATTAACAAACATAGGTGTGACTGAAATATGATATATATATATAATATAGATGACTGTTTTTGCATTTTATTTTTGTACTGTGTACATGAGCAATACAAAAAGTACAAAAATATTAATCTAATTAGGAACAAACGTGAATAAACAATGAAAATCAATTTTAAGAAACAATCTGACCTTTTCCCCATCTGTGACAAATAAGGGGGACAAAAATCCTTCTAATTTCTTATTTGTTAATGAAAATACGCACATACTCTTGTAACATATTTCAGCAATTTTGTTCGGTAATGATATTTACAAAATGCATTTTTTTAATATTATAATCACACATTATGTGAGAAATATTAAAATTTCTATTAAATAAAGGTTTATTAACACATAATTATATATAATATTCTACATATATTTATTATAATAAATACACTGAATTTTTGTTCATGAGAACTTATGAACTGATCTTTACGACTTCTCACGAATGATTCAAAATAATATTCTAAGCCTTAAATTTACATAAACATGTGATTTTCCTTTGCAGTTTTACACAGAAGCAATATTTTCAGCACATTTTTAACCTCCTACCCCCCCCAAAAAAACCATAAAAACATGTAAAGCTTTAACAGATACCAATAATCTAATTTTATATCAAAACATGAATTATAATCTTTCAGAAACTGCATTATCTAAAAGTAGTACTATCTTATGAGCTATTCAAATTGTAATGAAAGAACTGATATCAACATAAACAAAATATTTTTGTTCATGTTACTTATTTAGAGGTGGCATATGGCTATCTATCACATACCATTTTCATTTGATACGCTGTTGTATCTACCATTTTCAAATAAAAGAACTGGTATCAACATAAACAAAATATTCTTGTTCATGTTATATTTAGAGGTGGCATATGGCTATCTATCACCTACCATTTTCATTTGATAGTGCTGCTGTATCTACCATTTTCATTTGCTAGCCTTGTTGTATCTACTGTTTTCATCTGCTATCCCTTTTGAAATATGCCTATGTGGTATTCACATGTGCATATGGAATGCAATCAGGTGCATGTCAATTCTACCAACTACATTACAAAAGCTTTATCAATTTTTTGACAACAGTATGAATAGCGTGATTTACTTTGCATGTAATAACAGTCTACAAATAAATACAACTTGTTTCTCCTTTTTTACACAACACCCAGCATGAACATCTCACCAAATTTTTAAATTATTACATGACATAACTGTAAAAGAAAGCAGTAAAATGCAGAGATTACTATCTAGTGGAAATGATCTTTCCTTTATTTTTCATAAAAAAAGGCCATTTTTTTGCAACTGATAAATTAAATCTTAGTCTTCTTGCAATTCTTATACACAAACTGCCTCCAATTTCTTACTCAGCACTAGATGATAAACTACAGGAAGCCCAAACCAAAATGTGACAAAAAGGAAAAAAATGAATTTAGAGGTATTGAGTATTTTTTAATTTATTTTAACTGTCGTACTGATGCCAACAATTCTTAATCAAAACTGTTTAGAAGTTAGAAGACTAGTGATATTATTAAAAAATGAGATTTTCGTCATGAAAAGATAGTGCTTTAGTCCAATAATATATACAGTCTTAGACCCCCCCCCCCCCACGGGAAAAAAAAAAAAAACCCCGACGCTCCGAGAAAATATAAAGCAAATTGGACACAAACTGATATGCATACAGGTTTCGATTTACATTTTGGCTGCCAATGAATAAATGATTGTCGCTACAGCGCATCTGATCTGAGCAACTAGCAGGATATTTAGGAGGGGAAATTACGATTTCGGGTCACAAATTCTTCACGAATTTCATTCCCTGTACTCTGGTAGATAGTAACTATGCCTCGCATACAGGTGCGCGAACAATATGCGCAGATGTCAGAATTTGAGAGAGGTCGTGTAGTTGGGCTCACAGAAGCTGGTTGGTCTTATTGGCGAATAGCTCGACATTTGAGCAGGAGCGATGCCACTATTAGACGATGTTGGTACATCGTCTAATAGTGGAATGGGTGAACCATGGTCGCACACAGCATCAAGAAGGAAGCAGTAGGCCTAGAGAAACGACAGAACATGAAGACCAAGCAATCGTCACAGGAGCACTCACAGCCCCAGATGCATCATTATCATCGATTGTACATGCAACTAGTTCTTCAGTGATCACAAGGACTATTCAGATGGCTCACAGAAAGGGGGCTGAGGTCATGGCGCAAGGGGCGCCGACTACCATTGACCTCTGTACAACGTCAAGCCCGTTTGCAGTGGTGTCAGGCTCATATGCACTGGAATGTCACTGACTGGATTAGAATAGTCTTCAATGATGAGTCCCACTTTGAACTGAGCCCCGATGACCAGCGAAGGTGAGTCTGGAGATGCCCTGGACAACGGTGTGATACCAACCTGACTGTCTTCTGGCAGACAGGCCAACAATCAGGAGTGATGGTCTGGGGTGCCATTTCATTAGTAGGACCCCTTTGGTTGTCATCCGTCACAACCTTACAGCACAGCGGTACATCGACGAAGTTCTAAGGCCCATTGTGTTGCCCTTCACGTCGCGCTACCCTGGGCTTACATTTCAGCAAGAAAATGCCCGCCCCCACACTGCACATGTTTTTACTGCTTGCCGAACATTATCTTGGCCAGAAAGGTCGCCGGATCTCTCTTCTATTGAACATGTTTGGAGCATTATGGGCAGGACCCTCCAACAAGCTCGGGATGTTGACGATCTCGCATGCCAGTTGGACAGAATTTGGCACGATATCCCTCAGGAGGACATCTACAACCTCTATCAATCAATGCCAAGCCAAATAACTGCTTGAATAAGGGCCAGAGGTGGACAAACGCGTTTCTGACTTTTTCAGTTTCTGAATCTCTATCACTTCAATAAATCCTCTAATTTTTCTCAAACTGTAATCATTTGTTTTTCTGTATATGTACATTACTTCTACCAATTTTCGTCCTATGGAATAACTCCTTCTTGGTGCATCATTTTTTTGGTCTAAGAGTGTATAATTAATGGCTTGCCAATATATATTGATGGTATGATTACTGCAACAAATTACAGTTGGCATATCACCTTTTGCACTTGTCTAGCAAATAGGAAGATAACAACAGTAGAATAGACTACCTACAATATGCTACACATCATACATTGTCTACTTTTCATAGTGAATTACAGATAATACTGTATATAAACCAGACGTGCAGGCAACTTGTCTACTAAAACAAAAACATAGCATTCTGAGGTATTACATGGGATTCCCTAGAGAAACGCTTTGCAGCATGGGATAAAATAACAAGAATGAACATAGTACTTTGAAAAGTTGCTCTGTAGCACAAGATTTTACTAGATTATTGGCCATTTGATAATTTTACCAATAATATATCTAAATGAACTTGTTACTTTGCTCAATTTTTTCCCCTGACTATTAGCCACTTGATAATTTTACCAATAACATACATAAGTGAACTTGTTATTTTGCCCAATTTTTTCCTTTTAATCTTCATTTTATTTGTTGCTACTTATAATAAATATGTATACTCAATACTACTTTCTTTACACAACTGAGACATAAGAGGTGTACCATCCTTCTTTTTTAAAATGCAGGCAGTGTAAACATTTTCATATATGTATGCCAAATATAAAGTTATATATAATGAACTGTATCATCTTTTTTGAATCAGCCATTAAACATAGGTTATACAGCAAAATTTCAGCAAGCATTCTAAACATAAAAAGGCTAAAATAAATTCTTCTGGAATTAAATTTCTAATAAAAAGAAAAATTACCTCGATATCTCCGCTAGAATTAACATGATTTATACAATTGATTTTTGCATAGGCACTAGTTTCACTCTCCTTTATAACAGGATCAACTTTTTCACTTTTATCTACATCAACATTATTAGATACTGGATTTGCATTACTAACAGGTGCTTTGCTAGAAGAATATGTAGAAATGGGCTCCAAGCTGATAGGATCATTTCTCAGTCCTGGAAGTTTTGTATACAGTGAAAAAGTAGGCTTGGCATCAGATGATGATAATTCAGGGCGTCTATAGGACCCTGTGTATGAGGGCCTGTTAGCCATATATGAACCAGAAGAATAAAACTTTGGAGTGTACGGGCGTGGAAGTCCAATAAGTTTGGGAGACTTTTGGGCAAGTAAAGAGGAAGATGAAAGGGATATGGATGACTTTTCTGGCAGATGAGGAGTATTAGGATCACGTGGTACAAGCTGAAAGAAAAAACACCAAATAAATAATCTTCGCTTATTAAATATACTGAAGTGCATAAGGAGATGGGACCAAAATCTGCATACCTTTTGGCGCTGAACTACAAGGCGAACAAAACGATCTAAGCCACTTAAAAGGGACACAGCTTGATCTTGTCTTGCACCTTCCATATCAACTCCATTTATTGTAAGAACTTTATCTCCAACTTGTAGCTTCCCATCTTTCGCAGCAGCCCCATTTTCAGATATTTTTGTGATATAAATTCCCTAATTTCAAAGCAAAGAGATAAAAAGATGTTACCAATATTTAAGTGTTTTATATTTACTGAGGCTATTACACTCTTAAAACTAATTTTATTATGTTTGCTAATTAGCAAAAACATAACTGTTAAACTTCACACTTTTTGGCATATAAAAAGTATAAGGCAAATATATATATGCATCTATATATTTCCAAAGCATCTCAAAGTAAAGATTTTAAAGGGTAGTGAACATTTAGATCCATACAGTTATACAGTCATTATACAGTCATAACTATGCTTATTAAATCACTCTTCAATTAAATTTTAACTGTGAATATCTCATTTTAATTTTAAAAAGTACGTAGGGTTTCAAGAAAGAATATTAAATTCTGGAAAAAAATTATCCTTCTGCAAAAGAAACATAAAAATACATCATTCAAAATATGTCTAACACGTTAAAGCCAAGCCTGTTTTATTTGCCGTTTTGTTCATGACACAGTCAGCCATTAAACGGGTCGCTCTGAGCAGCTTGCAGATAGACGAACTAAAGTTGGACGGGCTGGGTAACATAACCCAGCTTGAGGACCGGGGCTTGTCTTCCTCTCCACTTGCACATGAGCTACCCTCAGGGGCTCTGACTTTTCTCAATAATAACAAATACTGTTTTGGATTCGTATCCTGAATTTGCTCATAGTCCTCTCCCTGATAGAATACAAGAAAATGAAATGCAAGGCCTAATGACATCCGAATGCCTAACGAATCCTCAGTTACACACAAGTCGTAGTCCAATTTCGTTCACTTAAAAGCTTTTTTTTTTTTTTTGATTTGTTTTGTTGGCCAGAAATTCCAAATTTTGTTGGTCTGAAAATAGATGCACCAGCAAGTCATACATCATGTGAACGAATTTCACTGCCTAGACGTCATCATCATCTATTGTACTCGTCCGAAGATGATAGCTATGACAAAATGAGAGTATGGATAATAATACAGCAGGTGATCAAGAATGGTTTGATTCAAGAAGGAATCAACCTAACATTGCAGCCTTTATAGGCATATGTGGTGCTGAGATAAAAAATATCAAAATGCAAAATTGTCTCAATGGGGAAGACATTTATCTGCTACTATTAGTTAAGTAAAAAGTATTTCAGCAGATAAGTGATCAAACAATGCAAAAATGATCATGAAGTGCTTTGACGAATATAGATCAGTGGATCCTTAAGACTAAATAAGAAATAAAGTGCTTATTTAGGCTATTATCTGTATGGAATTGGTCAAATATCCAAGCATAACTTTATACTGAACCAGGGATCCTACATATTATCATTCATTTCCACACAAAGTAATGAGTAGAAACTGAAAAGAGATCATTTAGAGGACATTTCATTTTACAACAATGAAACAGCTGATGTCCCCAACTGTTTGTGAGAAATCCAACTACTTATCAACAAATTGAAAGAAACTTTTAAAAAGTATTATCATCCTATGGAACTGATTTGTACTACCAAATCAATGATCTCATTTGGTGGATGAGCTATATTCCGACAGTACATGAAGTGGAAGGGGATACGGATGTGGAATAAAAAGTTTCAGACTGAGCTGTGGTCTCAGATATACATGCAGCTTTCACATCGACAGTGCAAAATTTTTGACAAAGTGAATACAGTTATGAATCTGTGTGAAAATATATTCCACAAAAGCCAAACATCTGTACGGACAACTGGTACACTAGTGTAAATCTGGCCAAGAAATACCCTTTTGATTGGTGCTCTCCACAAAAAACCACAAAGGTAATCTAAAAGAAGTGATTTCCACAAAAAAAAAAAAAAAAAAAAAACCCAAAAAAAAAAAAAAAAAACCTGAAATGAGGAGAATATACCACAAAAGGGAATACAGAAGGGATCACAATTTTGATATGGAAAGAAAAGCATGACATTCTGTAACTTTTTACCAAACATTCAATAGAAATGGAAAATATTCAAACAAAGACAAAAATTTTAAGTTTGCCTAAAATGGCTATAAATTGCCTACAGATCAATGTTTAATTAAATTTGCTGCTTTTACCTTATATAGCAGTGGTCTAGTTCTCAAAGTATGTACTATAAATAAAGGTTTTTAAATTAATAATTTATTTTGTTTCTTTGCTACTGAAATATTTCACGTGAGATATACGTTTCTTATGTTTCCAAAAATTTTGCCACGGTCGATATGCTAATGATGAAAATATGTTTTCTCATTAGATGGTTCACAGTGTTCTACAGAAAATTACTTGCTCAGCACATGTTGTCCTATAAGACAAAAGATCCAAAGTTCTAATTTTCTCTCATTTGGGGGGAGGCACTGAGGAAAAATATAATTTTTTCCTGATCCCCACCCCCAAAAAATTCCAGCAATTCTTTTTACTTTTCTGACTTTGCACAATTTCCCAGGTTTTTCTAGATAAGTCTTAACAACAACATCATTAACAACAGCTCATACAATTAAAGTTAGCATATCAAAATTAACAAATTTCACTTCTATTAATAAATTAAAAGAATACAAATGAAATTTTGAAGAAAGAGTTACATACATCTCCAGTTTCTGCACCATCCCTACTAGAAGATATACTTAAACCAAGTCCATTTTGCTCTCTAATGAGGGTTGTATGCAATATCTGGAGGAAAAAAATATAGAACATATTTTAACAAACAGACTTTAATACATACAAAAAATAAAATAGCCTATTACAATGATCACTAGTTCATCTACACACAACATGAAACTCAAATTCTGAGCTTTGATTATTATGATTCAAATGTACTAGATAATACATAATTTCATGACCTTTGAAATGAATCTTGATATTTATTTCCCAAAACTGAAAATTACAGAAGCAAAATAAAAATGGATTAGGAAATTCCTTACATAGAAATCACCGATTTAAATAGAAAACAGTATAAAACCACTTATTTTCACAACTGCAAATAATGTTAAATCTCTATAAAGTAGTGTCAAATTTATAACTATATTAAAAGTAAATAATTATATATGAAAATTAACATTACGATGCAAATCTGAAAACATGTTTCATGCATCACTCCAGAAATCTTAAATATAAAATCTAAAATTAAAGCAACATTCTGTAAAATATAACACAGAAAAGACTGCTATTATAGGTTTTAAACAATGATTTGTCAAAGGTAATACTTATTACATGCAACATTTCAATTAATACTTTTATAAGAGCTTTAAAATGCAAAAAGTCTGTTTAATTCTGTTAGTTTGTACAATAAATAAAGTTATACCAATGATACAAATCAAATATAAATATTTTTAAATATGAAATAGTGCAAAAAGTAACAGAAAAATATACTTCTTTAATTCAGCATCTGTCTTTTCTTTTCTTTTTTTTTTTTTTTTTAAATCTTTTCTCAATTTAAATTGACATTATTTTCACATTTGCATGCACACATAATAAATAGATTTATATACCTCATATTTGATATCAAATTCTCCTGATCCAGGCTTTTTAAATAAAGGCGAAGCATTTTCTGTATTGTTTACAAGTGGCTCCTCTTCTTTTGGAATATTAATTGTCAGATTTAATTTATTTTTTGAAGGTGTATCAGTCTGTGCTTTCTCTGATGCAGCATTTTTATCATTCTGTACAACATTTACATTTGCCTCATCAAGAGAATCCACACTTTTCACCTGTTTAGAAGTTAAATGATCATTCAGTTTTTGAGAAACTTCCCTCATAATTTCAACTTCTTGAGGAGCAGGATGATCGGTTTCAGGTTGATTTCCATTTTCAAAGACATCTGTATTTACAAGTGAATCTAATGGCAACTGTAAAATATATTTTGAACAATTATAAATATTTTTGTAATAGTTTGTTGATAACTATTAAATTAGTTATCTAAATTTGATTTTGAAATCAAAAAGCGTTCAATAAATAAAATGGAATAAAAATAAATCAACAACTGAAATTAAAAATGTTTACACATTTAAATTCTTTACAAAGGCAAATAATTTTCTTTCAATTTGTTTCAGACATCAATATATATACCAAAAAAAAGGGGGGGAGGGAAGAAGAAATAGTGTCGAATTCAACACATCAACATTTGCTATAAACATTTTTTACTTTTTATGTATGAGTACAATATTTTGACTCATATTAAAAAAGTAATAAACAAGATTTTATAAAGTGAAAACAAAAGCACTTCTAACACCTCTATAATTTTTTTAAATAAACTTATTTTTTTTAAAAAAATTCTAGCTTTTAAGTATAGGCTTAGGTTGCATGATATGTCCAATAACTCTATCAATTCCCCAATTTCTTTTGATGAATGCTAAGAATCAAAATAATTAAAAGTATATAAAAATATTATGTTTTTATTTTAAAAACACTGTATTTAATTAAAATAAAAGTAATAATCAGTTTTTACTTAATTATATTTATCTAACTTTATACAATGCTGTCTATTAATTTTTTGTTGATAAAACAATATACCAGTATGCTATGTTATGAGAATACAGAGAAGAATACAGGGTCACAGATTCTGAGAGGAAGCTAACGGGTACTTTATAATTAAAAATGTCTTAATAAAAAAATAAATATAAAATTTGAACTTCATACGCAGTAGAGCTAGTCGACACAAAGAACCGATTCTGTTAGCTCAGATAAACCCCAATGTGAATAGCTCTTTAAGGAGTAAACACACACACAAAACACAGGGAACCACTGCAGTAGACTATGACTGATAAGTTTTAATGCAAAATGAAAGCAAATCACAGGAAACTTTACCTAACATGTTTGATTTCTACAGATTTATGAAGCATTATTAAAATAACATGCCATGAATGTAAAAAGATCAGGAACTCACTTTTTCAGGTGGCACTACAGAATCCCTTCTTATTATCATAACCATTGTATCACCAGCAGTCTTTAGGGCATCAACAGCATCAAAATGAGTAACCCTTTCTAAATCTTTTCCATTGACCTAAAAAACATACATACAAATTATTTACTTAATTAGTCTATACACACACAAATATATTTATTAAGCAGTTTTTATACCTATTTGTACTAATTAAGTAGTTCATTGCTTATAAACTACATAATTAGTATACACACATATTTTTGTTGGGTATTTTCAAACTTGCCAATATTTGCTGAAGATTTATATTTGGATTATTAGATATGTAATGGGAGTGTTGCAATTGCAGAAAATAAATTTAACCAGGGATGACTATGGCTACAATCAATGGGATCACAACCCTTCAAAAATTACTTTAAAAAGTCTTTTCTTGCTTCAGTTTTGTTTAGTTTCTAATTTATATCAAACACATTTTCATTAGATAATTGGTTCTTTATTATTATACAGTTTTATCATTCACAGGTAATATATTCTGACTGATTAATTCATCAGTATGATATTATTAAGTAAGTCAGCAATACTTGAAATTCAGATTTAATATCTGAATTACAGAATTCTCTCTCTCTCTCTCTCTATATATATATATACAGGGTTTTAAAGAAAGTTTCCCGCCACCAGAAATATCGTCTTCTCAAACAGTTTGCGTTGGCATATTTAATCATTTTTTGGTACAGTACAAAGTCTGAGATCCAGTCTTGTTGAGACTTTGGTGATTCTGGATTTGGGATTTGCTGTGTCGAGAATTCCAACTAACTTGGCAATCAAAATTTTTTTGTTTTCAATATCCTCTCTGTCACTTTCAGCACTATCGATAGCAGTATTTTCTGGATCTAGAACCATCTACAGATTTTGCTGTCTGTTAACTGATTGACGATTGGGGCATGTCATTGACATGACAAACTTACGTTATATCATCTTCATTTACACACTTCTCCACATTTCTTTACAAAATCCATTAATTCGAAAATGTCCCCTTTGGTTTGCGATATCCGAAAACCTTCAAATTCCTGGTTATCATCTTCATCATCCTCACCATGAAATATGGTATATGGTCATAAATTGTGCCAAGCATTTTTGAAGTATCTGGAGACACATCCTTCTGTGATCCTGTGATGCTCCACACAGCAGATTTTATGCTAAAAATTTTTTAAATTCTTGAACAGTCTTGCCATTATTCAAGGAATTTTACATGGATTTTAAAAATGCTACTTTATATTTGCATTTCAGTGAGTGTACTATTCCAATATCCACAGGCTGAATGATGCACGTACAATTTAGAAGAAAGAATAACATTGTCTTTCACTAACACTTTGACAGAAGTATGAGCCAAACTTCAACGAGGGCAATTTTTGCATCGTCAGGTAAACCAAACAAATTAAAATGTTCCCGAGCATCGGGTATGAAATAATTTCCAAACCAATCATTCATTAATGCTTGTCTCAACCATGCTCTTTTATTTGCACAATTTATGACAGAGAAAACCCTTACTCCTTTAAATCCTCGAGGTCGTGTATTTTTTCCGATTACGAAAATTTTAATTTGTTTGTTCCTGCAGCATTCTACGCATGCTAAAATTGTTAGTCTCACTTTGGAATCTTTCATATCAATTGGAGCCTTTTCTGTAGAGGTTGCCAAGGTATTTTTCTGGTACATATCGCCATAAAAGACCAGCTTCATCAGCATTGTAAATTAGTTCTGGAGATAACTTTTCACTATTAATGAGTTCAATTAATTCATCTGCAAATAGTTCAGCAGCTTCAGTATCAGCTGAAACTTTTTCACCTGAAATGTTATTTGCCTTATACCATGGAGATTTTTAAATTTGGTTAACCAACCTGTCAAATATGTGCACTCAGTTCATTTGATTTAATTTCATTATTTTCATTTAATTTCTTCATGAAATACTTTGGCTTGAGCCATTAGCATTTGACCCATCAATGGCATGTTCTCACTGCAAAGATCTCTGACTCATTCGATCATCACTTTTAGCATAACGAATAATTTTTCCATTATTCATTGTGAGTGGGGTGTCGGAAAACACAAAATCTTCAAAATGTCCCTTTTTCTGTTTTTTTATGTCATAAGCAGTTGACTTTCCAATGTCATACTCCTCGCATAATTTTGAGACATATATACCTTTTATCCATTTCAGCAATTCCATTTTTTCTTTAATCAACATTGAAAGATGCTTTTGCTCTGTAGGTCCTATACTCTTTTAGATCTTTACAGATCCCTGTACTCTTTTCGATATAATAGAAAATTCAGACTTCAATTTTCATAAAACTGCTGTAATAATAACAGCTTGCAAAAAATAATAAGTTGGATCAAATCAAAAAGTTAAGGAACAGCGCAGTCTGCTATATTAACTGAAATTCCTTGGAATCAGTAAAGAATAGTTTTAGCTCAGCTTAATAGCATCTGCTATACATTATTGGCTAGGTAGCATGAGATTGGCGATGAAAGACAAGTTGTTCCACTAAATTTTGTCTTGCTTTTGTTGTGCACTAAGACAATTGAGCCTGGACTTTATTAGTTTAGTTATTTATTATACTTATGTCTGTTTCTTGCACATGCTTGAAACTTACCTGAGGGCTGGTGTTAGGTACCTTACTGCCTGATGCAGTCTCTGCTGGTCCTAAATTCTGCTACCAATAACTACCCTAAGTTCTAAATTTTTGTTACTTTTAAATTTTGGGACCCAGTGCTTTCTTTAAATTCTAAAAATTTTGTTATCCCTTAATTTTGTTGCTCGGTGCTTTTCTAAATTCTAAAAATTGTGTCTTCCCTAAATTCTGCCAAATGGTGTGGTCATACAAGCCCTAGTGCTGTTTCTGATTAACAAATCCATTATTCTTAATTCAAAGAGCACTAAATGTAATCTTTTGGCTTATGAGTATAATTAACAAAATCTATTTTTAGCATATGGAAAGAAATTTTTCCATGTCAATATTTCTTACAGCAAACTTAAATCTGTAATCATAGTCAAGCATAATGTCAACATAAAAGGTTACCATATGCTTTGTTACTCAATTACTAACATAAAAAAAAAAAAATATTTAGGTATTGCTGCATGAGTCATTACTCAAGTTGCCATGTATTGATAAACATGCGGTGATGAAAGCAAAATATAATAAATGATTTGCCAGGTTGGCATGAGGGATATAAAATATTAGTAAGTGTGAAATCAAGGATATTTCTAAGTAGAATGTTTTGGTTTGAAATGTATGCCCAGCAAATACACAGCCAATTTACTGACAACATAAATTTATAATAAAATGATTGCTTCTTCAACAACAAGGTATTTCATTTAGCGGGGCTCGGGACTCTCTACAGTTTATTATGGTGGAAAATATCAGACGCACATGCACATAAAAAAGAAAAAAAAAAAGGTTGGAAGTAGCTTTTAGACCATTCTGGATATTGGACGCCTGGATCTCGGACTTTGTACTGCATTTGAAAGAAAGAGACTTGCTTTAGAACACTGTATTGTGAAATTTGTAGGAAAAAAAAAAAAAAAGAAAA
>KK118454.1:125305-137244 GCA_000611955.2 Stegodyphus mimosarum
TAAAAAAAAACAAAGAAAGGTTTCAGATTTTAAATTACATTCAAAGGGACATTTTTTAAAACATTTTCTGTGTTACCTTTATTTATTTAATATCATGTTCTTCGCACTTAAACCACAAAGTTCAGTTCAAGAGAAATATCGCAAAATAATTTTAAACTGAGCATATCTTTAAAATTTCTGATACACAGTCTCACGTGCTGGAAAATTGGTTTTTCCTTACAACGTTGAAATTGCTCGCTTTGAAATCCTTGAGTTTGTTAATCAAAAATTCGTTAAAGTTTTACAAAACATAAAACTGATAATAAAACAAATTCCAAATTTCAAATTTGGGCTTCAAGATGCCCATGTTTGCAGTAGGATTACACCATTCAAAACTGGATGGCTCAAGGTACTGTTGTTTTATCACAATGCAAGAAACATACATGCATTAATGCAGATTCTTCATTATTCAATTTCTTCAAATATAATACAAGGCGGTAATATTGGTGGCAACTATTTGAAAAGTGAAACAGACATTCAGAGTGATTCAATGGAAAATTGCAAAACGAAAACAACAGTCCTTCAGGGACAACAACACAGGCCATAAAACAGTGTTGGTTTGCAGCTGGTGAGCCTGTCGGCGGCGTCACAAAGCGTAATTTGATTAATAAAAAGATCATGCTTTGTATCTGGTGGGATTGTCATGGTATTGTCAACAAAGAGTATCTGGAAAAAGGTAAAGCTCTCAAAAGTAAGATGTTACAGCGAGATACTAGTCAGTGTTGTTATTGCCATCAAGGAATAATGTCAAACTGAGTTCCAGCACAAAAAGGTACTGTTCCATCAAGAAAATGCAAGACCACATGTGACATTCACCAGCTAGACTCTGTATGGACTCGAATGGAATCTTTTGCCACACCAACCATATAGCCCTGAAATTGCTTCTTTAAGATTACCTTTTTTCCACACCTGCAGCTTCATCTTGCTGGTACCATCTCCTATTCCTAAATTTTGCAGGAAATATCGATGAAGACCAATACTTCAGTTCTATCATGATTAGATGATACACTGACAGGCAGACAATAGCATGATGAGTCATTACAGATGCCTTTGAGTGGAGTTGATTTATGCAAGAGAGAGCATCTCACAAGACAAAGTTATTTTCCATCATGTTGTGTTATATAGGATTAAAAAAAAAGAGCGAGTGTTGGAACAGCAACAGAAAATATTCAGGATATGAAAAGACTGTTGAGAGCTGAAAACTGAACAATCTGCCAACAATTCAGCTATCAAAGAAATGTTTATTTAACTTCCAAGCTTTATGCATGGGCGTCACACTGTTTGACAGAAAATGGCAAGTGAACCTTGTGTCCATGTTACAAATGGCTTTAAAAATATGAAAAAATACATTTTCATGGGAAAAACAGGAGAGTTTCACACATTTATAGGACTTTAAAAAGACTTACTTTATTAATGCATAATTTGACTTATGTGATTATGGCAAAGCCTCAAGAGCTATCTGCCTAATGGAAGGGATGCCTTCGTGGAGAAATTTCTAAGGGAAACTGGCTCATATACACATTACACATGAAGAAAACCATCAAAGTGTCCAGGCAGCCAGCCCGTTTGCGGGATTCAAACTTCGGACTGAACTCCACTGTTCAGCGATTTTTACTGCTAGGCCATAGTAGCATAATGCATAATTTGAATAAGTACACTAGTTATAACACAACTGCCAAATAAAATGTATTATGATAACTAAATTTTAATTTTATTTCATATTTTTGGCTAGTTTATTCAATTTTGCTAAATGTTACACTTATGAAAACCTAAATAAGAAGGAAAAGCTTTATTTACAAGACGGCTTTTAAACATGATAAACTGCATATAACTGTGTAAACAAACTTAGAAACATATCCTTTAAAGCAAAATTAAATACTAATATTTACCTATTAAATAGAGTCTTATTAAAATGCTTTACTATTGTGCAAATGAATTGATACAGTAATGACAAACAATTATTTTCAGATCAAATACTGAACACAACTAAACATGGGAACATATTCTTTCTTCCTTTTTCTAACAGGTGTAGCATGACATATTGCAAAAAATTTTGCAAGGGAATAAAATCATCTCCTGCCTTCAAAAACTCCCTATATGTCCCTACATTCAAAACACAGTCATAATTACAACATAAATAAATAGCTCTATAATAATATTTTTACTTACTGAGAGTATTTTATCTCCAACTTTTAAACCTGCACTTTCTGCAGGTCCATTGCTTATCACTTTAGAAACAAAAATACCCTAAAAAGAAAAGTATTTTGTAAAGAAAGATATAACAGTATGTGGGGGAGAAATTTTTCACAAATGCTTATATAATATAAATATACATGCACATATGACAATTCAAACATCTTGAATTTTTAATACTACAAAAAAAATTAAATTTTTATTTGTACTAACTGTAGTTGTACTGCATAATGACAGAAGACAGCAAGGGCATACAATTCATTTTAACATAATGTTTAAAACAAAAAATATATAAAAACAGAATGTATTCACTTGACTACTACTTCCTTACACTTTAAAAGCTTTTTGTACACATTTTTGACAATGCAACAATTAACAAAACTACTAGATTTAGCATCTCTAAACATTCAAAATCATTTAGCCTCTCCGAATATTCAAAATCTGAAACTAAAAAAAAAAAAAAAATCTGATGAGAACATAACAATGACTTCCTTGTACGGAATATTAAATCACATGCATTTTTTCTTGCATTTCATTTAAACTTATTGGATTGAATCAAATCTACTTTGTCGATACTGCATGAACCACAACAAAATAAATGCACTCTTTAAAATTTACTATATTTGTTTACCAGAGTGACACTCTGATGCTAGGTTCACGTAACAGAGTTACATCTCATTTACTTTGTAACTCAGAATGCACAAAAATTATATCATCTGGAGAATTATCTAATCATAGCCACATGCTCTATTCAAATACTATAATAAATCTAAAACCACATATAAAAGAAATTAAACAAACAAAAAAGTTCTTCACAGACGACTCCATATTTCTCATTCAATTAATTCAGTTCTCACTTCGCGACAAGGCAAAAATACATAAAAACTCATTAATGTCTATCTATATTAAAAATTATGAAGTAAATCTTAAAAGATTTATTTCCTCAAATATATTCCAGAACAGATTAAGCATGATTTAATTTGCAATAATAAAAGAAGGCGTAATCTTTGTTGATGTGGAGCTTAAGTTTCTCTAGATTTGCAACAAATCCACTATTCTGCTAAGTTTCAAATGTAAACAAATATGGCTGCTATGGTAAAAATAATTAGGCTTAGCCACACTTAAACAACTTTTAAATTGTTAATAATTCTACAAATACTGCATGCAGATTTGCTAAAGGCATAAAAACCTTAACTGAAAGATAAGAGCAACATAATTCAATCATTTTTAAAGGAAAAAATGCACAATTTAAAAACATATACGAATAAAGAAACTGGAATCAGAGCCAAGTAACAGAGTGGATATACAAGTATATATACATATATTTATATACTTTTGGTGCGGCCAATTGCAACCAAAATAGGAAGTCTACATTTTATAGTAGTCACATATACAAAATTTCAATATTCTGCAAAAACATCATTAAGTTGCATTCGATAGCGGTCAAAATGGATATTTTTGTTGAAATATGATAACTGAAATTTTTTTCCATTACAATACTTCCTTTTTACTTCATACAAGGAAGTAAAAAGTATAATTAAACAATATCAGATTTTTAAATAAATTATTTTATGTATTTTAAATATATAGTTTTCCTTGTGAGTATTCACCCTGGATTTACAGTTTCTCTAAGGCATGACATGGTTTTCACAAAATATATCAATGAAATTTTATGGAACTTTTTCTTAAAATTGCATAGTAAGAATCTGACTATTTCCTTTCACTTTTCTTTTTTCGGGGGATGGGGGGTCAAAAATGATGCCATGCTAATTATTATTATTTTCGTGCATATTTTATTCTTTAATTAGTCTTACAACGTAAATACATCAAGAAAACTGTAAAAATGTTCATGCAGTTGGGATTTGAATTTCTAGTGTTCAGCCATCATACTCAACTAGCACTGAGCCTATTAGTTTTAAGTTAGAATAAATATCAAAATATGAGAGACCGAAGTTTGTGCAGAGCACAAGGAGGCAAAATTTTTCATGGTTATCTTTTAAGTAAATCAGTCACCACGTTCAATATGTGCAGTCATGAAATGGAGAGACAAAACTGAGCAAGTAAGATTGGTTGGAATAAATTTTTTGTACACTATTTGAAGAAATCACTGCAATAGGCTGTTGCAACAACAGTTCCACTTTGTATTGTTCAATATGGCGAGATGATGATCATACATACCGATTATTTTCTCGAATTTTGTTTTTAGCTGATGGATTTTCCCTTCTTACAGTTTTAGGAAGGAAAATGTTCTCAACTCATGTTAACTATGATTTTAATTGAAGCTCCAAGCTATTAATCGATATCATCATTAGACAATTTCCCAATTCAAATCCGTTCATGCATTTTATACAATAATAATAAACTACTGCTACTGAAATTGTTTATTATTTAAATTAAGTATGCTAGCATTAATATAAACATCACAAAATTTTGATAGATAAAAAAGAAAATTATATTGAGAAAAATAAAATTACCTCATCATCATCTTTATATGGCGTGGATCCTATACCACCAGCTATACTTAAACCTAAGCCAGACGTTGTCTTTTTGATAATGATCTCCATTTCACATTCTGGTAAATCAGCTGGTTTGGGCAATCCTAAATAAATAATGTGATATCTCTGTTATGAAGCAATACACAAGTAAAATTTTATTTCCAATAAATACAATATTCAGCTTAATTATATGTTGCATATTAATAACTCAATAAAAGCTACAGTTAAATTACCCATATTTAGAAATATCTAAAAATAATTTCAATGGGCATAATGCATTTTAGAGTAAGCTTACTGCACAGCCATACTTTGAATTCTATCATGACAATAAAATTATATTCAAGCTATGCCTAAATATAATCCCTCTCCAAAAAATAATAATACAAAATGTTTCCAAAGAAAGCAGTTTCATAAAAATCAATAAAATAGAATTAATAATTTTTAGATCATTAAAAAGCATGGCACTTAGCAGCCAAAAGACAAAATATTTATCAAAGTAAATAACTAAATAAATTTCACTTCATGAACATTTCTTTTCCGCAATCTCTGGAAAAGGTTATTTTAGTGTCTTTTTATATATATATATATATATTTATTTGTGGGCATGCAGGGATATACAGAAATGAAAGAGCTGATTGGCTTGCCAAGAATGCAACTAGAAAAGACATGAACTGCATGATGCACATATTTCAAAACATACATACATATATGTGATAATGTACATATTTCAAAAACGCACTTTCAAAACTAAAATGACTGAACAATGTAATCATTATTATATCACTTCTGTTAAGGGGATTATTACAAAAAAGTTCACTCTAACTAAAAAGATTGAATTTACTGACTGAAGACTTATTGCTCAATTTTAATGTTACACAATTTTTGTTTGGCACCGATAGTTTAATGTATATATTAAAGAGTTTAAGCTGTCGTCTCTTAAGTTCTGTTATTATGATTTCAATGTTTGGCAAGTGTTTTCAGCTTACTTTTTGGTTGCCCTTTGCTTAATTATGGAAGAAATTTATCGAAATGTAAACTGAAATTAACTGGCAACCGAAATGTCATGAGTTTCTCTGCTTCTGGCCTACTTCACTTTTAATGACTTTGATGATTCTTATTTTAAATACTGCAAATGATTTTCATTGTATTTTATTTTTTATTTTAAAATCATATTTATTTGATTTATTCATATAATTAAAAAATATATTTTTTTTTACTGGCACTTTTAAGCCTCATGTGATACTTTGTGTTGCATATTTTTTTAATTAAAAAAAAGGGTCATTTCTTTTAAATGCAGAACATGGATGACTTTGAACATGGTTGCATAATACAGATGCATGAAACGGGCTGGTCATACTAACTATAGGCCGCCACCAACACCATATGGAGAGGGCTCCACAAAGATGCTGGCTGCAACATTTGATGTATGGCAGAGATAGCAACAGCCCAAAAGCTGTATGCAGCCCATGAATACATTTCAATTATGTATTTGTTGCAAATATTTCAAGATTTTAATTATGCCCAAGTTTACATTATTATCTGTACCACTGAAAATGAATGTGAATAATGCACCAAAAATTTTATACGTGGAGCTAATTATTTCGCAAAATGATATAAATGTTATTCAAAGATTTGAAGATACAGATTTGATTAAATATTTATTTGTTTAAGTCAAAAAAATAAAAAAAACTCAGTTATGAATTTTTGCACTAAAAATAATCTTTGGGAATGCATTTCTATGTGAACAGCTTTACTTCACAGTTGAAAGTTAATAAGAGAAGAATGTGATTGACCAATGTGCATCTACAGCCTTGTGAAGAAGATAATTTGCGGTAATTTTTTCTCCAAGTCTACACACTTTATCAGAAATGAAACGACATCAAGTATCCAGCTGTAGTAAAAATAGATAAGTTTATAATTATTTACATACAACATGTATTTTGATTTAAGTGTTGAAGAAAAATTTAACAAGAGAGAGACTACTAAGTTGTCATTACTTATTCTTAAGTTTTGTCCCACTTGGAAATTTTGTCTGAAAATTTAGAAAGTTTTCATAATCTCTTTATTTTTAGTTTAATTTAAAATAAGTTATTTAATGATTAATTAAACACACTAGAATTAATTGAAATAGTTCCTAATTTGAATATTTAGCTGTCACAATGTTTGAATAATAAAGTGTGATGAGCAAAATTGCTTAATGTAATCATACTTTAGATTTCAGATAATAAATAAATTTGAACTTTTTCTTCGTATTATTATTGTTTATGTCAGTTTTTATAAATGTTTAATTAACCAAATTTAAAACTTAATTACAATATTTTTTATTTTGTTGGTAAAAAATTTCAATTTCGTTTTTAAAAAAAATTCTGCCACTTTGGTTGTTTTCAGATCATGCATTCGAGCCACATTAAATCTGAGTTGAGAACCACTAGTATAAGGTAGTTAGTTGTTGGTAGAATCAAGGCTCTGGAAGTCCAAATACAAGATCAGACGATTTGCACAGCAGGCTCTAACTGTCCCAGTGACATCACTATCTGCCATCCAACATGCTACAGTCTCTTCTATACCACTAATTGCACCTTCCACCACCTCACGACACTTGACTGAGGCAGGGTTGTGCTCACAGTTGCTTTCAACCCCCCAACATCAACAGAGTCGCTAGAGTGATGTTGTAGCTGATGATTGTAGCTGCCAGCCAACAGGCATTGCATAATATTCAGCGATGAATTCCGCAGTCCATCAAGTCTCTCTGTGGAGAGGCCAGCGGTCCCACTCAGCCTTTGTTTTACAGAAGTACATGGCTTTCACCACTCGTGTGATGGTGTGGAGTACTATCTCTTATAACAGCATGTCCCCCTCTAGCCATCATGCAAACAACTTTAATACCTAAACGATATGTTGACGATATCCTGCAACCGTTTGTGTTACCTTTCATGGCACATCATCCTGAAAACATTTTTAACAGGATAATGCTCCCATATGGTTTGCATATCTCTGGACTGTTTCCATGCTGTTGATACTCTTCCTTGGCTAGTAAGGTCACTGCATCTTTTGCCAATCAAATATGTGTGAGATAAGGCAGGCTACCAGACTCAGACACCTCAAAATGCCACAGATGTGATGTAACAATTGAGAAATGCCTGGCTGAATGTTTCGCAGTACGAGATTAGGAATTTTTATCAATCTCAACGTTTACAAGCTTGCATCACTGCGAAAGGGAGGAAGGGGGGATTTTGCCAGTTATCGCTTTGAAAATTCAATGTGCAGATACTAACCACTGATAGGGTCCTATGGCCTTAAATTTTTAATCATTTCAGTACCTGTGTATGATCTTTACATTTAATTTCAATATACACAGTCACTAGCTCCAAGGTACTTCCCCCCCCCCGTGAGATTTGTGCATAATCTTTATAGTATTGGAAAAGGATAAACAGCATGCAGAATTCTGTGTGGAGTGATGAATTTACCATCTACACTCACAATATTTTCCCAATACATTAACATTTTGACTGCTGCACCAGAACATGTATACATCCAATAAAGAAGCAGCAGCTGAAGAATGCATATCAAGTAATGATGATAACAGAGATTTGTGTATTGCCTTTGATGACACATGGCAGAAATATGACCATGTATCATATAATGGTGGCATTACAGCAACAAGTTTTGATACAGGTAAAATGATTGTCATGGTATTTATGTCTAAATTTTGTAACTGCCCCCCTCTCTCCCAAAAAAATCAGTCACTTCACGTTAATACATGCACTGCTAATTACAGTGGAGCATACCAGAGCAAGTGGAGGAATGGAGATCAATTATGTCAAAGACATTTTCATCTGATCTCAAACATTGTATGATACTCGATATATAAGTATCTTAGTGATGACGACTCAAAAGCATTCACAACTGTACCATCATCTAAATAAAATAGTCTGCTGAAGTATGTAAAACATGTTATTCTAAAAGCCATGAAAATTTTATAATTTTATCTTTTGCCATTTCTGAGAAAAAGATACACAAAAATTGGTGAATTTAATATGGTGAAGATAGGGCTTTCCTAGTCCTCTTAACAGTCAATCCAAACTTTTTCTATAAAGTGTAATATTTGTTGACAACCAGCATTTTAAGGATAAAAAGAAAAAATTAAAAATAATTTTCAATCTTAAAAATTTAAATGTGAATCATTTTGCTAAATTTTTCATATTTTTCAAAATTATACATGAAAATTTAAAAATGCAAGTTAAAATTTATTTTTAGAGCCATAATGACATTAAAACAAAACTAAATTGGTATTATTCTCAAGGTTTGCAAGGTTAACATGCCTGTGTAGAATAGAAGTAAATAAATAAATAAATAATATGGAAATAAATTCATAAGCAGTTGATGCATAACATTATTTAAGCAATATTCAAATTTTTAAATAACATTAAAAAGCCTGTTATTCCATATTTTGGAATTATTAATTTTTGGGGGGTGTCAACATGGTTATATGTGAAATGGATAGGTATGATTATTTGAATGCAGCAAACCCATGAGAGCTATCTGCCTAAGAGGAGGACTTTCTATGAAACTGGCTTGTGTTCACATTATACACATGGAAAACCAAACATGCAGCCAACCCATTTGCCTGGGTTTCAACCCAAGCCAGGTCAATAATATACAAAACCCATATCTCAAGGTATCTAATCACCTTCAAACCTCTAACTTTCATTCTTGATTAATGGAAACATTCTTGCCAAATGCTTTCACAGTATTCATTTTGTAACAGTCCAACAATTTCGCCCCAGCACCGCAATATGAATGCCCCATCTGTCCCTCTCAATACATAAGAGCCACATCACTGGCAAATGGAATTTACTTTCTGTTTGGATCATATCAATCACCCTTGACTGACACTGACTGGTACTTTCCATTCGAACCATGTCAGTCACTGGTGACTGACAGTATACAATTTAAAACACTATTAAACATTATTTTAAAAATTAATTTTACATTCTATCAAATTCTACACAAATTTCTGATCAGCATATTAATGAAATCAAGATATGAAATCAAATACACATGCAAGGAAGACAAAACAGGCTTGGCACTTCATATGTTAATCATTACCTCATATTCTGAAACCAACAAAACAGAACAGCAGTTCTATTTCATTACTTCATGCACCAATGCACATGCATTACTCCATGCAAGTTAGAAATAATTTGAACATTAGTTCAATTTATTTCTAACTTTATTATAAGTCCATATGATACTTGCAAGCATATTCTGAAATTACATTTACTCATAAAATTTCATTCTGAAATTTCACTCACAATTCTGAAAAGAAATTTTTCAATGTACAGATGCTGAAAATTAATTATGAACATTTACCATATATTCCCGTGCATAAGCCAATAAATTTTAGCAAATTCTTTACTACTGCAGTTTAGTGGTCACTTTACAAATGAATTTCAACATTATTTACAAATACCTTGGGTTCTTACATATTAGTGTAAACACCTTGGCGATTTTTTACAGAAATAAAGGCAATTTAGTGAATTTTCAGAATGCAACTTGCAATGGTTACCTAAAGAACTGTTATGTGCATAACTGCCAGAGATTGGTAACTTGTAAAATTTGGCAGCTTCTGCTAAGGTGGTTGCAATAATACACAAGTACCACAATTTGATCAAAACATAAGTATAGTTTAAATAACTAAAAAATATTTAATTGATTTGATTTCAATACATTAATCAAATTTCTTAACATCAACATACGAATCAGAATTATCCAACAATTCTCCACAGTCTTTGGCTTCAGACAAGTTCAAACAAATGTCATTGCACTTGATTTCATCATATTATCCATCTAGCAGATAATATTATTTTCAGTTTTATACATAGCACTGCTCGGGAAAAATGATAAGTTTTATTTTAAAACTAGGAGACTATGCAATTCTTTATTGTCTGAGGATTTTTCAATATATAGCAGAAATAAAGAATTACAGTAAACTCATAAAAGCAAGAGTACAACCGAGAGGAAATCACTTGTGATTCCTTCAGAATGTTTACCATAATGAGTTCAGTAAAATTCACTAAGCTACAGCCAAGAATTACAGTTTACTCATAAAAGCAAGAGTACTGCTGAGAGGAAATCACTTGTGATTCCTTGAGAATTTTTACCATAACTGAGTAAAGTAAAAATCAAAGTGCCAACTCATGTGCCAAAGTGCATGCCCAAAAGAAAAGAAAGAACTTAAATGAAACTTTTGACATAAAAAGCACTTCCTTTCTTTCTGCAATACTTTCATATTATTTTTTTAATGGAAATAAGATGAACTGGCATTTACCTTTAGCTCGTCAGTTAGGTCTAAGTTAGGCAATGAATCGTTTGTAATTTTAGCAATATAAGCAGACAGATTTGAACACAATTTAGCATAAACACACATTTTTACATTTGGGCTCAATTTCTGCAGCATAATCTTATCTTTTAACTTAGATTTTGAAATAAATGACAATTATAAAATATACATGCATACAGATATTCCCATATTATATAACCTAACTTCAGAATAAATTACTCAACTCAAAAGAAAGCTTACCATTAAGTGTAGAATGATCTTTATCTTGAGGCAAAGGAGATGAATTTAATGAGGGAGAAGCATCAGAATAATCTTTCTTTTCAGCCTGAGCTAAAATGGCTAAGACCTAAAAAAATTATTTATTTTAAATTCATATATCAGCATATGAAAATAACAAAAAATTGCACAGAGACAGCTAAAAAAAAGTTATGCAAAGAACAATTTCAATATCAACTAGTTAATGAAAACTAAAATCCAAAGATGAATTATCGATTTCAAAATACTAATTGCTACAAACATGATGTGTTATGTTAATTACACCAATACACTTTAGAATGAAGGGTATTTGTTGTTGATTTGGGAGCACTAACAGAAAATATGGTACTTAAAAAACTAATGTTTATTCAAGCCTAGGGTTAAACAAGTAACAGTTTACCTAAGGCTCAGAAAAGGTAATAGCAGAAAAACTAACTTCATAGTAATTAAAAGAGAAACATTTTCAAATCATTTCTCTACTGATCCCACAGAACTGCAAAAGGAAATTTCTTTCATAAAGTTGACAGTAAAGGCTCGTTTCCACTACTGCATATGCGTTGCGGTGCGTACTGGGAGAAACGCATTACGCAGACGGACAACCGTTTACACTATTG
>KK118455.1:0-21426 GCA_000611955.2 Stegodyphus mimosarum
GGAGTAACTTTATTGCAGTTAGTAATCACCACCAAAATCTGTGATTTTTTGCCAATGTTTTGGGAGTTTTTCAAAGAAAACTTTGTGGCCATGAGTCCAAAATCATCAACCTCATTTCAGAGGTACTGTACAGAATGGAAGCTAGCACCAAGAAGCTGTAGCTGTGGGTGTGAAAAAGGGTAGGCGTCTGAAGGAGCCATGTAAAGGCTATATGGTGGGTGTGGCAAAAGATTCCATTCGACTCCGTAGAGAGTCCAAGCGGTGAATGCAGACACATGTGTCCTTTCATTATCTTGATGGAATATTACCTTTTTGCGCTGGAACTCAGTTCCACGTTTTTCTTTGATAGCAGCATCAACACGGCCAACATCTTGCTGTACACCTTACTGTTGAGAGTTTTACCTTTCTGCAGGTAGTCTTTGTGGATAATAACCCGGCAATCCTACCAAATACAAAGCATGATCCTTTTGTTAGTCAAATTGTGCTTTGGGACACTGCTGACATGCTCACTGGGTGCAGACCCAACACCTTTCTTGGCCTGTGTTATTGAAGTAAATACACTTTTGTGATGATCCACTTGAAATGAGATCTGGTCCAGAATTTTGCCCTTGCGTTGATATTCGAGCAAATTAGTGCAGGCCCGAGCATGTCCATCCTTATCTCTTATCTGCTGGAGTCAGCTCATGCGGCATCCAGCGGTTGAACTTGTGCCAAGTTTATGTGATTGATGACTAATGGACATGGTACTAACTTCCTCTCTCCTGCTGTCGAGACTCAGTTGTAAAATACACTTTGTAGGAGGCGCCTGGGCGAAAGCCGCATCCTGTGTATAATTCGTTGGAAAATGCATATCTTTTTTAGCATAATGTGCAAGATGAAGTTCTTAAGTTAAAATAAATCTCGTGCATTGCATATGATGAGTCTCCATATTACAGTCACTCTGGCTAACAATGTCAGGTGGTAATATGGCAAAATTACTACTGTCTTAGTTAATATTTGCTATTTTAGACATATTTTGCATTACTGCATGCTACTTTTGGGATGGCAAGAGTTCGAATGAATGGAGAGGCATAAGTATTTGAAGAGTATACTGATCGATGGGTGTGGAGCCTACTGGTTCAGACGTCTGTTGGCCAATGGCAAACCTAGAAAGGAAATCTCCTGCTCTGGAGTGGTTGCATACTGATCTTCTTCCACCAGTTCTCGCAGGCGAGCCTCAACAACATCAGTAGGCCAGCCAGAGCAATGTCATAGTCCTTGATTTTGAACTTTCGGTACCAAAACTTCACAGTGTCATTATTTTACAGCATTAGTACTTAAAGCTGTACACATAATTTGGTGACATTTATAGCTGACTTTTTGCAACAGAACTGGAAGTAAATGATAGTTCTAATCTGGTAGCATGATAGTTCTATTTCAAACACCTTGTACTTAATGATTATTTTTTTACAAATTTCACAGCATAATGTTTTAAAGCAAGTCTCTTTCTTTCAAATGCCAAAAATAATTTGACAAAATATGATTAAATGTGCTAACATGAAGTGTTTGCGCAGACTATGTGTGTGGTGACAGAAACCTTTGTTAAAATCCAATATTTCCTGCAATGCTAAGGAAGAGGGCAATAAATGTGATATGATTTTAACTAACTGCAGCAGCAAGCAGATAGGCTTGCGTCCTTAGATACTTGAAGCTTTGTGACAAGACACATTGAAAGCCTGTAAAATTGTTGCTGCACTTCATTAATCATTGTTCTCTTTTTGCTACATTATCATTTATTCAAGTCTGTCATGTGATCTTGGAAATCTTACGTATGACTGTGGCTGAATATCTGATTCTGTCCTTCATTGCCTTTGCACCTGGCATGCATTTTTGATTTTTTCTATAATGTATGTGTCACTCAAAAGGAAACCGGGCGTCACTGTAATTATTTATTTAGTACACTGTAAAGCACTCTCTTGGCAGGCTGTGACAGAGGCAAGAATGCCAAAATGCATAGATGATTTCCTTCACACTTTGTCTAGATTTTTATTGCTGTTGTAAACAAAAAATTTCCAATTAGATGATCTTTAATTTTTTTGTTAAAAGCTCAACGTATTATTTTTTTATACTTTTTTTTAATATTCTATAGGAGTGGTATTTATTATGAATGATAGAGTGTAATTGCTGTTCTAGAATTTTTTATTTTTGTGTAAAATCCCTATCTACATTTTTGAGGGGTTTAGATGCTTATTTCATGTATAATTATAGTCTTTCATGCGCTCTGTAATAATGACTAAGATAAACTTTTTTAATGTTCTTAACTAATTTCACTGTATTTTATAATAGGCGTGAAGTGCGTCCAAAGAAAGTGCAGAGGGTGGTAAGTAGTCACATTTTTTAGACTTTTTATTTTTAAAAAATCATATTCTGGACTTGATTGTTAAGCAGTTTTAAGTTACTTAAATTGCTAATTAATTGTTGTTTCTTGTTCTATAAAATGTTATTTTAAATGTTCTTTTACTACAACATAAAAAGTTTTGCATGTTATAGTGAGTTATTACATGTAATGCAAGTTATTCATATATTGTCATAGAAGTTTCTGTATATATAGATGGGGTGCAAGATAATACAAACACCTGTGAAAAAAATGTTTTTTTTGAAACTTGTTGTATAGCTCTGCTATTTGCCACAAAAGTGTGCCACCTAGTGAGGATTAACAGGAAAGTGAAAGTGTCAGTGACTTAAAATATACACAAATTTTTGTGAGAGTTTTTTTCTACGTAGAATTAGATCATAAGAAAAGGGGTCTGAAAATTGAAATTGAAGAATAATCATATGATCATCAATATAAGAGCAAAATTTTGAAAATAATCTCTGTTAAATTATGATTTATTTTATGAAATATGGAGGCAAAACATATATACTAATGAAAATCTGCAATGTACTTACAAAGTATTCATTAGAAATGAACTTCGAAACAAGGTTTGTTCGCAATCTTTGCGCCAGATTCCCATTCCTTTGTGAATTTTTTTTGCCAGTTCTAGTTTTTTTTAGCAACAAACAGCACACTGTCTAGGAGGCTCTTTCTTGATGGGATTGGGGGTATATGGCTAGCAAAATGCTTAGCATGGATTCCATGGGATTGAGAGTTGAACTGCAGACATCTTTGAGTTTTGAAACGAGTGTGCAAGATGGTACAAAACATGCTTGTATATTTCGCAGAAATGTGGAAAACTAACACCGTCTGTTAACCCATCTGAATAAACAATTAAACATCATATGAAGTCAAAAGAACGAGTTGCTCAGTTAAATAGATGGAAAAAATGCATCCCCGTGGAAATCGCAGGTTGCGCAAATTTTGCTACTTCTATGTAGCGTATGGAAATTGCGGGATACGCAGCAAGATGGTAAAAGTTACTCTGCATGTTAAGGTGAGTGCTCACCTTCCATTAATCCTTACTGTGAATGTGAGATACAACATAAACATGTAAAAATTAACATAAAACTTTGTTCCTTGCAACTAATAAGTCTTGAAATATTATATAAACAACCTATCATTTCTGGTGCTTCAATGGTTTGTTGGAACTTTATATTAAATACTATTGGGTTGGTAACTAAGTATTTGCGGATTTTTTTTAGAAAATCAAAGGCAATTTTTTCATGGAACTAAATAACTTTATTCTGTAATCTATTGCCCATTTTGATCAATGACCTTTTGCCATCTTTCAGGCAGCATCATAATCCCACGTTCATAGAACATCTGGTTTTTATTAGCAAAAAACTGAATCAGGTACGATTTGACATCATCATAATTATTGAAATTTTTACCATTCAAGGAGTTTTGTAAAGATCGAAACAAAAAGTAAGCAGGTGGTGCAAGGTCAGACTATATGGTGGATGTGGCAAAACATCTCACTCAAGTTCCAATAATTTTTGCCGAGTGACCAAAGATGTGTGTGGCCTTGCATTATCATGATGGAATACAACACCTTTTTGATTTGTCGATTCGGGCCGCTTTTCTCCAACTGCATTGTTTAATTTCATTAGTTGTTCAATGTAGACATCAGAATTGATTGTTCGGTTGAGTGGTAAGAGTTCAAAGTAGACAATTCCTTTGTAATCCCACCAAACTGATAACAAAACTTTCTTTTGATGAATATCAGCTTTTGATGTTGTTTGAGTTGGTTCACCTGGCCTGCTTCACGATCTTTTCCGCTTAATATTGTTGTAAACAACCCATTTTTCATCGCCAGTTATCAGTCGTTTTAAAAATGGTTCATTTTCATTACGTTTCTTTAGCAAATCGCAGCTGTTAATGCGTTTCTTTCAGTTCGTGAGGAACCCATGTACCGAGGTTTTGAACATAGCCGAGTTGTTTTAAGTGATTTTCAATGCATGTATGTGATACATGAAGCTTCTCTGAAATCTCACATGCTGTACTATGACGATCCAAATCGATTATTGATTTGATTAGGTCGTCATCAACTTCAACTGCACGACCGAGCGTTTTTCATCTTTGAGTGAAAAATCACCAGAACGAAATTTGGCAAACCAATTTTGACACTGCCGTTCTTTTAAGGCTTCGTCACCATAAACAGCACATAACTTTTTATGAGCTTGCGATGCATTTTTCCCTTTGCAGAAATAAAATAGCAAAATATGACGAAAACGTTCCTTTTGATTTTTCATTTTTCAACGAACGCCAAGCGAAAACTACGCAACCGATCAAAAAACTTTTTTTACTGATTCACAGCTGAATTGCCAACTATCAAATAACAAAATGTGTTTTACATTTGTACTACGTCTTCAAACCTAAAAATTCAACTGCAGCCATCTATGAGTGAAATCCGCAATTAGTTAGTTGCCAACCCAATATATATTAACCGTGTTACAACTTCAGCAAATTTACATGAAGCTACGAGATTAACACTTTGCCAGACAAAGCGCAGCTAGTTTTTAACACTTAGCACCTGTATCAATGTCAGTCGTTCGCATCTGTTCTATCAGTGGCTCTCTGTCTCTCATCAAGCAGTATCGGAGACAACAGCCAAGCGTCTGTTATGAGTCATGCCAGTTATTATTTTACTTATCGATTTGGCTTATGCCAGGCAGAAAATCTGCACAAATTTTTGGGCCTGTTGGCATGCTGGCCAATGCAGGCATGTACATGATGAAAGGAGGCATAAAAGGACGTCTCAGTATAAAAATACTATTAGTAAAATTAAAAGTCATAAATCTTTTTTAAATATGTGGGACTGTTATATATGTAAAACGTAATTATAATTTATTGCTAATTACTTGAAAAAAATTATGAAGTTGATTTTATTCCTGAATTTATTTTATAATTAAGTTAAATATTAGATTATGTTTAATAATAATGCATTCTACTTACAAATTACAAAGGGAAGTCTGGGTGTAGGTAATTGCATTAATTTATTCAATTCCTATTTGCTGACAGGTCTTTAAAAGTACTTAATTTCCACATGCAGAAATGTATATGAACCCGGATAAAGATGGTGATGAAAGTGGATAGTAGAAAAATGGGCCCAAAAAAGTCAGGATCACTAGTGGCGCTAGTGGCACTGAGGTTGTCTTTTGACCATTCCAAATGTAAACATTTATTTACCTGGACAGGAAGCTAAGCTTCATAATGGAAGAAGAAATGCTTGTTTTTATGCAATGGATTGTGTTTATGACCTAAGTAGAATTTGGATTCTGTTCACTAGTGATTATATTTTTTTTTATTCTTCAAATTGTATAATTTGCAGTTTTCAAGGTTAAAGAATTATTGTACTTTTTATTAATGATTAATCTGAATAGCTTTTTCAATCCCCTCTTAGAAAAATAATCAGATTACTAACAATGATACTTTATATATATATATATATATATATATATATATATATGCGCTATATTTAATTATGATCTCCCCCTCTCTCATTTTGTTAGATACTTATGTCTTAATGCAATTTGATATAAACTGTGGTGAAATTTTAATGAATGTTATAGAATGAAATTACTTACTAAATCAGTATTTCTGGTATTATTGCCTCTCTGCAGGTGATGACTGTAGTGCGCTTTATAAATAATAGGACAAATGTGCACCTCGTTTATGAAAAGTGGGCGTACTGTACGGTTGTTGTTGTTTATTGCAAGGGGTGAAACCCCGGGCCTTCAGAGCTGAAATAAGTTCAGCCATCAGGCCGCATACTATAAGGTATTTTCTTCCTTGTTCCAGCATGCCTTCATGGTGTAACGGTTAGCACACACGGCACATGTTCTATAGAGGTCCAGGTTCGAGTCCCTGTGACAGTGTTGCTAATTTTTTTATGTCTCCTGTTTCAAAATAACCTAATGTTTCTACACTGCGGCCCGAACTAAAAGGTGGTGGATGATGATTTTCCACCTCAGGGATTTGGAGGTTGGTCTCCTAAGCCCAAGTCACCCTTTTTAGAGGGAGTGTATAAGGTTGTTGTTGCAAGGAGTGAAACCCTTGGCATCCCAGGAGGGAGTATATAAGGTATTTTCTCCCTCCTTCCAGCATGCTTTCATGGTGTAATGGTTAGCACACTTGGTGCATATTCGAGAGGTCCAGGTTGGGGTCCTGAATATGACGTAGCTAATTTTTCATGTCTTCTGTTTTAAAATTACCTAGTGACTCTACAATACAAGTTTCACCTTCTTTATACTTCATGCAGCCATTCTTAAATGCATTTAATGTTTGCACAGGAAGGAAAATGTTTTGTATGCACTCTGTAAAGTTTCACAACAATAAGTGAAATGACATGAATTGCTTAAAACTTTGCTTCAGAAGCGGTGTTCAATCTTTCTCTTTAAACTATTGTGTCGAATTCATCTTGACTGATATTAGTTGTAAACTGGGTTAAAGTTCTTAATAAAATCATTAAACTGTTCTGCAGCTTTTTTTTTGGGGGGGGAGGGACTGTTCTGATCAGCTGTAAATCTACGAGGGATGCAACCATATCTAAAATTGGCTAAAAATGATGACTGTTCTTTATGTCCCTTTACCTGATTCCAGAGAATATAATACAGTACAAAGTCCAAGATCCGACAGATTGAGACTTCGGCGATTCTGGATTTGGAATTTTTCTGGATATTAGATCATCAGTTTAAAGCTTGTAAGATGGCATGTAGAAATTATGAAATAAAAAATATGAAATCGTGATTTATGAAATAATGAAGCATTTATGATCTAAAAGGTAACAAAATCTACAAAAAAAAAAAAGGAGCTTGTTTCTTTTAGTAAACATTTCTTTTAATGTAAGTTGTTTGAGTTGCTTTTTTTTTGCTAATATTTTCTCTTTAATTCTATAGACAGACATAATTTCTTATTCATTTACAAAGTTCCATTGTTCAAGTCCTGTAATTGCTGTCGAGAATTTCGACTAGCTTGTCAATTGAAATTGTTTCATTTTCAATAACCTCTCTGGCACTTCTCTATCGGTAGCAGTATTTTCTGGATCTCGAACCATAACTACAGATTTCACCGCCCATTAATTGACTGATAATTGGGGCATTATCATTGCAATGGAAAACTTCTGTTATATCATCTTCATTTATTACCACTTCTCCACATTTCCTTAGAAAATCCATTTATTTATTATCCAAAAATTATCCAAAAATTTAACCTTTGTTTTGCAATATCCAAAAACCTTCACATTCACGGCTATCATTTTCATCAACCTCAGCATGAAATATGCCAACTGGCCATAAATTATGCAGTTATTTTTTAAAATATTTGGAGACACATCCTTCTGTGAACTTGCAATTCTCCACAGAGCAGATTTTCCTCTAAAATATTTCAAAAATTCTTGAAAAGTCTTGCCATTATTCAGGAAATTCAACATGTATTTAAAAAATTCTACTTTATATTTGAAATTTCAGTGCACGCACGATTTTGATATCCGTAGGCGAAATGATTGACTTACAGTTTGAAGGAAAGAATAATGTGGATACATTGTCTTTCACTAAGTGAAGTATGAGCCACACAGTGGTCTAACCAGGACAATTTTTGCATTATCGGGTAAACAAACAGATTTCTGCCTCAGGTATGAAATAATTTTCAAACCAATTATTCACTAACACTTGTGTCATCCATGTTCTTCTATATGCATGATATATAACGGAAAATGCTTTCCTCCTTTCAATGTTGGAGGTCGTGTATTTTTTCCAGTTATGAAAAGTTTACCCTTGTACATTCCTACCGCATTTACCACATTCTAAAATTGCTAGTCTCACTTTGGAATCTTTGACAGAAGTTGGAGCCTTTCTTGTAGAGGTTGCCAATGTATTTTGTGGTACGTATTACCAGAAAAGACCGGATTCATCAGGATTGCAAATTTGTTCTGGAGACATAACTATTAATGAGTTCAAAGAGTTCATCTGCAAATAATTCAGCAGCTTCAGTATCAGCTGAAGCATTTTTACCTGAAATTCTTAAATTGCCTTATACTATGTCGATTTTTAAATTTGGTTAACCAACCAGTCGAATATGTGTACTCAGTGTTTAGATTCATTTCTTAGTGAAATATTTTAGCTTGTGCCATTAGCATTTGACTCGTCAATGGCATGCCTTTGCTGCAACGCTGTCTGACTTATTCAATTATCACTTTGTCATGATCTTCCCTTTTAATTTTTCTGTTATTCTTTGCGAGCAGGTTGTCCAAATCCACAAAAAATTCAGAAGTTTCTTTATCTATTTTCTTATATCATGTGTAGTTGACTTTACAATGCCATACTCCTCGCATAATTTTGAGACGGATGTACCTTTATCCATTTTTTGCAGCAATTCCACTATTTATTTAATGAACATGGAAACATGCTTTCATTTTGTAGATCCTGTTGCAGCTCCAGAATTAGACAAAATTGAAAGCTAAACTTGAATTTTCATCCAACTGCTGTAATAAAAACAAACAGCTTGCAAAAAATAAATGTGCTGGATCAAATCTGAAAGTTAAGGAACAATAATCTGCTGTATTGGCTTAAATTTCTCGGAATCTGTAAAATTTTATTTTGGCCTAGCTTAATATTATACTCATGTCAATTTCTTGCACATGCTTAAGGCTTATCTGAATCCTGACCTGAATAAAAAAATTCCCACGTATACTGATTTATTGAGGGCTGGCGCTAGATATTACTTCTTGATGCACTCTATGTGGGTCCTAAGTTCTAAATTGTTGCCGTCCCTAATTTTTGGATGCCAGTGCTTTCCCTAAATTCTAAAAATATTTTCATCCTTTACTTTTGTTGCTAGGTGCTTCTCTAAATTCAAAAATCTTGTCTTCCCTAAATTCTGCCACTCGGTGCGGCCATACAAGCTCTGCGCCGATTCTGTGTTTATGTGAAAAATAAATCAGTTATTCTTTATTCAAATACCACTAAATGTAATCTTCTGGTCTGTAAGTATCGTTTTTAGCATATGGAAAGAAATTTTTGTTAAATTTTTCCTCGTGAATATTTCTTAGTCAATATTTAACTTAAATCTGTAATTATTGCCAAGCATAATAATGTCAACATAAAAGTTACCATACTCTTTGTACTAATATAAAGAAAAATTGTTTGCATGAATAATTATTGAAGTTGTCATATGTTGACAAACATGACATGATAAAAGCAAAATATAGTAAATAATAATTCACTAGGTGGCATCAGGGATGTAAAATATTAGTAGGTGCAAAATCAATGCTGTTTGTATCTAGAATGTTCCGGCTTGAAATGTGTGCTGAGCAGATACAGAGCCAAATTATTGATCACATAAATTTAAGCTAAATTAATTGTTTCTTCAGTAACGAAGTATTTATTTAGTGCCGAAGGTAAATTAAGAATCGGGACTCTCCACGTCTTTTATCTACGGATAAAAATCCAATGCGCATGTGTAAAACGTTAAAAAAGAAAAAAGAAGTTGTTGGCGGTTTTGATGTCCGGATTTTAGATCATTCCGGGTATTGGACGTCCGGACATCTCAGACTTTATCCTGTATTGTAATAAAAATGTATGCTATCATGATCATAAGCAGGAGAATATGATGTCTATGAAGCCGCCATTGGTTATCCATAAATATACACAAAAACTGGAAAAAATCCTGAACATCTGCTTTTTTTAATAAATATTTTAATTGTTTAGGATTTTTTTAAACATTTGTATTGAATTCATCTGAGTTATTACTTTTTTAAACAACCATATATGTCTCATAAGAAATGGAAAGAAAATATAAAAGTTTTTCTTTTAGTTTTTGCCTTGGGGCATACATTAGTAAATTTTATTGGAAGAACTGAAGCATGAAAAGAACTGCTGACAGTTCTGAGCCACAAAAACATATGGTGTTCTTTTGTTTTGGGAATCTAGTAATATAATTGGCTTTCCTCTGTTCATTCAAGTATGTAAGTTTAGATGCCTGCAAACTTCTCTTATTCAAAACTAGGCTTGGGAGGAGGGCAATATTAAACTCTATAAAAGAATCTCAAAAATAATAGTAGGTAGTAAGTTTTTTTTTCTTTCACCCATCCAGAAGTGATAGAGGAGAAAAAGATGTGAGCCTTAAAATATTTTGAAAGAAATTTCACTTTGTTTTGAGTAGGATTTCACATTAAAAGTGCATGTCAATGACATTGTGCAATTTATCTTTTTTAGGTGAAAGAATAGAATCTGAAATTTCAGAAGATAATTTAACAAGCATATGTATCACAATCAGTGTAAAAGATTTATGATCTTTTATTCATGATTTTAAGATTAAATGCAATCAAATTAATGCTCAGATGACAAAACTCAGGATATTATCCTTGTTACTAAAAGGTTTAGCTTCAGCAGAAAGAACAGCAATAGTTTGACATGGCATTGAACAGTTTTGGTATTCAATATTTTGATACCCAGTGAAAACTCTGTGACTGCTAAATTTAAAAAAATTTGCTTAATTCTGCTCCCCAGTGTGACCACAAGAGCTCTGGTTGTAATTTGTCTTATAGCTTTAGCAGAAAGAACAGCAATAGTTTGACATGGCATTGAGCAGTTTTGGTATTCAATATTTTGATACCCAGTGAAAACTCTGTGACTGCTAAATTTAAAAAATTTTGCTTAATTCTGCTCCCCAGTGTGACCACAAGAGCTCTGGTTGTAATTTGTCTTATGGTACAAGAAAGATGTTCAGCCGTAACATCTGAATAGTTTCCTATGTTGTCCTGGCTGTTGCAGGTTGTTGTTATTCTGGATTCAAATCTGGCAACTGTGGTGGCAGAAAGTTTGGAGACACTTCTGTAGAAGCTGCAGACATGGTGCTTTGTGATTCTAGAATATCTCTTCTTTAGTGGGATGCATTAAAGTCTATTGTTGAATATCTATCAATCCACCATCGATCAGTGTGCTGTCAGTGGATGACTTTTGTCATTTGTAGGGAATTTATATTTATTTTAAATAACAGTTTAATTTGAAGCTTCTTTCCTATAAGCTTTCATTTTCCTAATTGTCAATGCCAGAATATTTAAATTTAGTAGGCTGCATGAAGTAATGCAAAGTCTCCCAGTGGGAGAAAAGGTTTAAGTACCAAGTTCTAGAAAGGACAATTAGAGAGTGTGGGCAAACTCTGTGCTTGTTGTAGCGTAAGCTTCGGCTTAGTATTTATTGTTGGGTAAACGTGACGTAACAGCTATTACTTTGCTGTCACTAGATTATCAACGCTCTGTTAGGAACAAGATAGTGAGCCCTGTATCGTAATTGCCAAATCTGAGGCGTAGTTTGTTAGTGTTGAGTTGATGCATTGTAAATTCATAAAGAGTGTAATAAAAGGTAATTTTAACCCTTCTTTCTGTGCAGTCACTACTCTTCCAGATTTCACACAAAAGTTAAGACGAGTAGACACTACTACACACTCATGGTGTGACATTGCAGCTTAGGAAATGCTAGATGTGCAGTATCAGAAATTTAATGTCCATCCATCAAAAGTCAGTTTACATTCTCTGATAATTGATATTATTTACTGTAATTGTATTGGAAGATGTTTTGCTAAACTCAAAAATTCACACTTGGCAACTGACATTGCACTAGTAATTCGTACTAGTTTCTACTTGAGATAAGCAGCTTCTAAAAATCAGAATGCTACTATTTCATGATTTTTGACATCTGATTGTAAATGTAGAATGTCAATGAATAGTGACATTTTAAAGTTTTTGAACATATTTCTCTTATTGTTACAGGAGGAGGAACTTCTTCCTCCCCCTCCAGTGGGCCCACATGAGATGATAATATTATTTACTATAATTGTATTGGAAGATGTTTTGCTAAACTCAAAAATTCACACTTGGCAACTGACATTGCACTAGTAATTCGTACTAGTTTCTACTTGAGATAAGCAGCTTCTAAAAATCAGAATGCTACTATTTCATGATTTTTGACATCTGATTGTAAATGTAGAATGTAAATGAATAGTGACATTTTAAAGTTTTTAAACATATTTCTCTTATTGTTACAGGAGGAACTTCTTCCTCCCCCTCCAGTGGGCGCACCCGAAATGATCGTCCTGAGCAAGGATGATTTGCTGGATATCATCCAGAATACAGCGTTCCAGCGCTGCCACAAGGTATGCATAAAATTTTTACTTTTAAGATTCATGTCAGCTTTAAGATTTGTTTTGTATCAATTGATAATATATTCCTTCTCGGAATGTATGTCATTATTAATTATTTCTATTGTAAAAGTTATATCTCACAGAAAATTGCATGTATGTGTTTGGGTAGGGTATGCAGACAACAATGAAGCTGTTAAATGGAATTAAATCTTTAAAGAAATGAATGCTTACGTGGACTTAGAAGTATGTATCTCCTTGCTGCTTGTGGTGCAGAATTCTAGGGTTATGTATGCACTGGAGAAGGGATCACAGTATTCCTGCTAACAGTACAATTGGATTATCTGTTTGTGCATTGTTAAAAAATGCAAGCACCCAGTATGAACTAATTCATAACACTTTGGGCATTGCTCAAAAGTGCAAGCACCCTGTAGGAACTAATCTGCTGTTATCAGTAATAACATAGTGCTCAGTATAAGGTAGCACTATGTCGGCATTATGCCCAACTGGTAGTTCTGGCTTCATAATGTTGGTATTTTGAGCAACACACCGAACAGATGTCAGTGCCATGAAGCTGGTGTCATGTGCAATTCATGTTGGTGTCATCTGCAAAGCTTCAGGTACAAGCCAGTGTTACTAAGTTCATGCCATATTAGTGAAATAATTAGTGTTTTGTGCAAAGACACCACCATTCTGTCAAGATTTTCATTTTCTAATTTTTAACAAAAAATTAAATACTTGGAATAATGCCTGTGATAATCACAAAGCAGAAAGGGAATGCATGGAAGAGTTATCTGTTGTTTCAATTAAATATGAGTATTCTGAAGAAAAAGAATAATATTTAATATGCTCACATGAAGCTTTAGTGATGCATGAATATGGGGAATTATTTTTTTTCTTTTTAATAAAATGTATAGTTTTCTTCCTGTAAAATCACACCTCGAAAGTTGGCAGTTTATTTATGGAAAGATGAATAATATTCACACCATTACTTATCCACTTTGATAATAATATTAAGTGAATTTTTTTATATTTATTATTTTTCTGTTTTCAGTGAATCTTTAATATTTATATATAATGTCTAATGGCATCCTAGTTACATAATTTCTTGTCATTAGACAGATTGCTATGCAGTTTGTATTATTGTATGACTGTTTTAGGGTAATGTATAGTATTTATTGTTTTTGATGTATAGTTTTAGGGTAATGTACAATTTCTTGAAGTAATGTATAGTATTTATACATAAATTCAGTCTGTTGGATGCATTTGAGCATGCTTAGTAAATCTTTATCATTTTTGTTTGTTTATTTTATTTATTTATTTATTATTTTTTTTTTGGTGGATAGTTTATATCGGTCAAATTGATGCTTGAACATCATTGCTAAAGAAAGTAATCATGGGATCAAAAAGAGTTATTATTGCTTAACATTTAAATTTTCACTTTTTGAATTTTGTTGAGTACCATAATTCTAATTTTCAAATTTAATTACAGATGCCGCTGGAAAATGCCCTGGATGTGTGCGAATTCATCCACACATTCAGGGCGAGACCCCGGGAGCAGGTCAGTTTACTTTTAATTCTGCTTTTTATCATTTTAAAACATGCATTGTTTAATGTTTTTATTAAAAATTGCTCTACATAAAACTTCTGTGCTCAATAAAAAAAGAAAATATCATTTGCATAAGTGGTAAAAGTAACCAATTTTGCACTTAACACTAGTATTACGACATTTTCCGTATACCTAGACCAACGTTTTGTATGCGTACGATCAGCGGTCGTTGTGACTGCTTGTTCTGAATAGAAGAAAAGGCTCTTTTTGGTAATATTATGCAAAGTTAATGCTTATAACGATACATTTTGGTTGTTGAATAAGTAAATAAAGTAAATCAAGAGAGTGATAGTAACTAAAAGATAATTTAATGTAATAAATAGCAAAATAAGGTGAGTAAATATTTTAATTGATGAATAATTTAATATAACAAAGAGCTAAAAGAGAAAAAAATAACTCTAGTTATTTTTAAACTTATCATTTAATAAATTGTCCCGTAAAAATTTTCAATATGAAATAAATATATTAAAAAATACACATATTCATACTTGTATTACTCGGTTTTGCAGTTTATACAGATTACTCATTTTTTAATTTTACCTGTAGAAGTTCCACAAACGCATTATTTACAGTATTCACAAGTATTCAAAAGTTTTTTTTTCTCTGCATTCATTTATTTGGCATTGTTTATGCTTATGGGAGTGGTTGACTTAAGTATCAATCCTCTTTTCGTTACATACAGAAAGTTTGTGAATTTTGAGTGAAATGGACATCTTTGGAAGTGGCTCAGCCATATTCAAAATAAAATCATGATGACTGATGTTCTTATATTCGGTTGTTTCCTTGTAAATTGTCCACACGTTTATTTTAGCCAAATCAAGAATATTTAAAAAAAAACTTGGAACTGGTCAACATCTGGATGAGAACTTCACTGAGTATTTTTTGACCATCTGGTCCACAACATCAACTCTATTTGGTCAAATTGTAAAAATTCACAACTTACGGTGCTTTTTTTCATCAAATGTGATTTCCAGCATTTGGATGCATGGTACTCTGGAGCAGGACATTCTTGTTTCCCCCTCCTCTTGATAAGACGTCAAGTGTTATGTTGTCATGCTTAGCAAATTTACTAAAATGGAGCTCATACCTCATATGTTTGAAAGAATAAGGTACTTCTCTTTTTGAATGTGCCAATGCAGCTTATCTCTGGACTTTCTTTTACTAATTTTAGCAAAGTAAAAAAATTCTCCATTATCAGGTTTCTTCCAGCATTGTAGTAGGTTCCATCAAGCCAGAAAACTACATGTTCACCTACATTTCTCCAGTTGGTCTTGTTTCGTCTTTTTCCCGGGAACCTATTCAATAAACATTTTGGTGCCACATCAGTAGCAAGCCAAAATTTAATGCCGAATTTGTCTGCCTTGTTAGGCATATACTGAATAAATTGGCACCGGTCATTCAGGGAAAATAATTGTTCATCGACTATTATATTTCCGCCTGGTTTATAACATTTCAAGCAGTTTTCTGTAAAAGCATTCCAGATGTCCAAAACAAGTACAAATGGATCTGTTTGCAGTCTTTGGGATCTAGATGTTTTCTTGTCAAAGTGCAAATATTTCATAATTCCTCAAAATCAGTCTTACGGAGTTGTAGCCATTGTCTGAATGGAAATTGCGTGACCCCAAGATTTTGATCATAAACTCAAAAGTCTTTTGCAGACTAGAAAGTCCTTTTGCAGGCAAAGCTTCATGAACATACAATAGTAAAATGAAAGCATCTAATTCATCGAGTGGCAAATTCCAGTTTGGATTTTGGAATTTCTTATGTGCCTCTTAAGGGCACTACCTATTTGTGATGCAATATTTTTTTACCATCAAGTATTTTCTCTTGGTGTACAAAACTGGCCCAGCTACTTCTCGTAAGACATTCTGCTGAGCTTGTCTTTTTGTAACACTTGTTGAAATATTTACTGTTCTCCAAACTGAACCATTATTCACTGTTTCTTTAGAATTTCGTTACTTTGGTTACATCTTCCTCGCTCTCGAATTCTGTTTTGCTGCATTTCACTACTTTTTCAAGCTCGAATACTGCTAATGGTTTTGCTTCCAGAAAGTATACTAGTAGAAGGCAGTGCAGTATTTTCTTTATCTAAATTTTTGCTTTCCTTTTCTGTTTCCTGAATAGATTCTCCATCAGATGAAATCCTATTCGCTTGTTTCAGTAGGAATAATCCAGTTCTCATTGGATAATTTGGGTGTAGTTTTAGTGTGAAATTCTTCATCAGTTTCAATTTCTAAAGCAGAATTATCATTAGAAAGACTTTAAAAAACTTACAGCATCTCAGCTTTTGTTGGATATTTTCTACTCTTTTTTTGCACAATATATTATAAGGAGGAAAATCGTTACCCCTTTAAATGCTTGAAGCCATGTATTTTTTCCTACTACGGAAATTTTGCACTTGTACGTTCCTGCACCATTTGCGCATGCTAAAATCGTTAGTCTCCCTTTTGAATCTTTGTCCCTAGTTGGAGACTTTCCTGTAGAAGTTGCCAAGGTATTTTGTGGCACATTTTGCCAGAAAAGACCAGTTTAATCAGCATTGTAAATTTGTTCTGGAGATAACTTTTTACAACTAATGAGTTCAATGAATTCATTTGCAAATAGTTCAGCCAGAAAAGACCAGTTTCATCAGGGATATAAATTTGTTCTGGAGATAACTTTTCACTATTAATGAGTTCAATAAATTCATTTGCAAACAGTTCAGCAGCTTCAGTATCAGCTGAAGCTGTTTTACCTGAAAATCTTAATCGCTTTATCCCATGGCGATTTTTAAATTTGGTTAACCAACCTGTCGAATATGTGCACTTACTTTTTAAGTTCACTTCTTAATGCAATAATTTCAGCTTGAGCCATTAGCATTAACCTGTCAATTCTGACCCATTCAGTCTTCGTGTTTAGCATAATAAATAATTTTTCTGTTGTTTATTGCAAGTAGAGTGTGGAATCCATAAAAAATTCAAAAACGTACCTTTTCCTATTTTCTTATGGTCATATACATTTGCCTTTCCAATGCCATAATTAGAATTATTAAGTCATCTACATAAATGGTGATTATGATACAGCCATCTGTTCCTTTTCGAACTTATATGCAGTTATCGGATGTTTTGTAAAGTTTCATCTAATTTCGTATTCCACACTCGTCTTGCTTGCTTAAGTCCATAGATTGATTTTTTGAGCTTGCAAACTTTGCCTTCAGAAATTACAAAACCTGCTGGTTGAAACATTAAGATCACTTCATCAATTTTTCCATCCAGATAAGCTGTTTGAACATCCATTTGATGTATTTTTGGGTCATATTCGGTAGCTAAAGCGAGCAATGTTCTTATAGAGTTGTAGCAAACTACGGGCGAAAACATTTTCGTATAATCCATTCCTTACTTTTGCGAGCCTTCTTTGGCGACGACTCTGGCTTTGTACTGATGGACTGTGCTGTCTGCTTTTCCCTTTATTCGGAATACATATTTGCAACCAATGGCTTTTCTATTCCCTGGCAAAATCGGTTATAGAAAGAAGTTAAATATACCTTGCATTTTTTCATTCTTCTTTATCTTTTTCGAGATGAGTTGCTTCATGAGGCTAACTTTAGTAACAGGAACTTTAGGCTGATGAATTTTGTGTAATTTCATCCATGCATCCAACTACTTGACATTTTTTAATGTGTACTATCTCAGATGGTTTCACACTCTGAGAAATAATTATTAAAGCTTTTTGATCTTTTGAAACCCTATTTGTCAACTTTGGCTTCATTAGACTCGGTTGTTTCTTGGTTGACTAAGTGCTCACTCACGACATCCCAAAGTTCTGACAGGTTTAAAATCATTTTCACTTGAAAACGCTATATTTCAAAATTACTGTTATCCAATTTTTCAGTTTGGGTTCAGCATTTTCGACAGATACATATAGTTTCAGGAAAACCAAGGAAAGAGTAATTTTTGCTTACCTTGTTTTCCACCAAAAAACCATAATGTTCAAGTTACTGCTTAGACATGTTTCTCAGTGGGACTTCTTGCAAATCTTGGTTGAGTTAATAGACAGAGACCTGTACCTTCGGCACCTGTTTACCTGGGAATCTGGGCCCATAACCTGTTGTTTTGTGAAAATTTTTTGCACTTTTAAGGCCTTTGAGATTTTACGTGGTAGTACATGTAAAACCGAGGTTCTCTGCCAAAAGGAGTAAAATTGCAGTATGTCGGAAACATAGGATTTAATCGGTTCTTTTCTTAAGATTAACAAAATAGATGAACATATCATGTTAGATTGTGACACGTAGATAAAATCATATGATGAATAACATATGAATGTAGTTGGCTGGTACAACATGAATCGAGTCTGTGTTACAGATCATTTAAACAGGCAGGTGCTTCACATTATAGTAAAATGATCTGGAATACTTTGGGTAGATTCCTATTACAATGTAGTCTTTCACTGCGATATTCCATGTTAGGATTCCATGCATCACATTGCTGTACCACGCTCAGGAGAATCATGGTTACTGGTCATGTCAACAGATAGGCACATCAGGAAGGACACAGTGTTCAGCTGCATCAAAAGAACGCACAGTCTTCAGCAGAGCTGGGAGGACACACAATCGACACCACACATTCTTTCTCTCTCTGTCAGGAGCATTCTACTATTGCTTATATACTTCACCTTTTTTTGCTCACACAGCCACAAACTGGAAGAATACGCATCCCAACTACTTGATAGTTTTACAGTATGAACATTAATAGCAAGAATACTATAAGAGCATGTGTTACTTTTGTAATGTGGTGTTCATCTATTTTAAAACAATAGATTTGAAAATGACCACTACTGGCAGTAGCTGTGGTTTCTGCAGTGCTGCAGAACAAGCCAAAAGAAATGGATAGGACTTCAGCGGGAAATGCAATCCATTGCCTTGCCTTTATGTTATACACACTGAAAGTTCATACACCATTGCCCCACTGCATTCATTATTATTTTCTTTTTGCTGCATGCATTATGTGTTCGAGCCATACCTAGTTTCTCCATCGTCCTGAAGTCTGTCACATAATCTCGTATCTCTTTCATGTGACTGCACTGGAATATCAAATGCTTTTTTCCATCGTCTCTGCTCCTGCCATGCATTTTCATTTTTTTTATTTTAATAAAATTTAAAACTCACTAATGCTATTTGAAAGGAAAACATGGGCTCACTTCATCTTTTTAGTGTAGTCTGAAATCCTGCCTCTTTGAAATGAACTGTTTTTGCCAGAAATTGATAGTTCTTTTTCTTTCATCTGCCTCATGATAATGACCAGGATAAATTTTTACAGTTACCTCAAATGGGCAGTAGCCCAGAAGGGCTATTAGTTTCAAAACGGCATTTTGCGTCGTTTCACTATAGATGTCTACTTCCCTTTTCAAAGTGTTGCCACTAAATATTATCACCCTATATTTAAAGAAGTTAAATAATGAAGAATCTGCATGAATGTATGCATGTTTCTCACATTGTGAAAAATTAACAGTACCTAGAGCCATGAAATTTTGAATAAGGTAATCCTCCACTCCAACATGGGTACTTGGATGCCCGAATTTCAAATTTATTATCTGTTTCATATTTTGTAAAACTTCAATGAATTTTTGATTATCAGACTCGATGATTTCAAAGTGAGCAATGGCAACACTGTATGAAAAATGACATTTTTATCTCCAGCACGCACGAGACTCTTTATCAGAAATTCTGAAGATACACTTTTTTAAGTATTTTGTGATATTTCTGTTGAATTGAATTTCATGGGGTTTAAGTGCAAAGAACATGATATTTAATAAATAAAGGTAGCACACAAAACGTTAAAAAGTGAGCTTTCGGATTTTATATTATTTTTTTCTTAGTTATTTCATTGTATTTTTAGGGCTCCCCCAGAGTGGTCCCTGAGGAGGACACCTGTAAGTACTTATTTCATTTAGATGATTTTTTTTTAAAATCAGATTTTGGATATATGTTTTTTTAAAACTGTTCTTATAATGTCATAAACACATTTTTAATGGAATAGTTAAGGCCTCATACATGATGTTGTAATGTAAATTATATATGCATTTTCTTTATATAGTAGATCCATAAACTTCTAAGGAAAGTAAATCTTTTTAATAGATAGGCCTGAATAAATTGCTTTTATTACAGGGTTGCCATGCTACCTGGAAAACCGGGAAAAAGTCGGGGAATTCGAAAATTGACCAAAAAAGTAACGTAAAAGGCGGGGAATTCAAATATTTTAGTCTAAATCTGGAAAAGTCAGGGAATTTCATACAGCGATCTGCTAAAAAAGCGAGTTTGGGCCAACGTTGGAAGCCGATCACTTTCTTGGCGTGCGTTAGCGTCTCTCAGGCAGCTGGCATAGAGTCAATTCTTGCAGCTCCAAACAGATTGTCTTTTAGAAAGGCAAAGCAAGTTTCCAGTAGCTTTGGTTTCCAGTAACCTCGAGAATCAAAATACTTGCATGCGCATGTGCAGTACATGTTGGAACTTAAGAAAATACGTATTCTTGCATCAAACAAAATCGGTTTAATCCCAGCATAGCAGTATCATGGTTAGAATAGCCTCGGTGTACGGTATACACGGGATTTGGTGACAATGAGAAGCAAACAGGCAATTTTGGTGTTGGCAGCAATTTTCAAAATCGTGCCAAGACCTTAGCGTATAGTAGGATTTTACCGCAAAATATTTTAAATACTTTTTTTTCTTTTTAAGAAATGCCTTATTTGTCATTTTGCAGTAAAATAAAAAAATAGTAATCAGTCATCTAGGCTAACCATTTAAAAAAGTGTTTACTTTTGTTTTTGGATCTTTTATTTGTATACATGTGGCCAATTGCTGTTGGCCGCCATATTCGTATACAAATGTTTTCAGTTGGAAAATAAGTCCCCCTCCCCAAAAAAATCAATACATATCTTTCATTTAATTGCAGTAAAATATCTTAATTCTCTCTCTCTCTTTTTTTTTTTTTTTTAGATTCACCTGCTGCCTTGGCAGATGGTGAAGCTCATATTTATATAGGAAGGATGATTCCTTTTATGCAGGTATTAGCTTATTTTAAAGTAATATGTAATAAAAAATATAAAAATATGCATTTTAAACCCTATATTTATATAAGTTAGTAATTATTGGTTTTAAGTATATCATAGATAAGAAAGTTTAATAAGTAATAAAATTCAATTATTCTGTTAAATTAGCTCTTTGGTAAACCATCTAATGGTTATCAGAGGCTGACTTTGCAAGCCATTGAGTTCTGGTTAAGTTTCTGAA
>KK118455.1:22232-56481 GCA_000611955.2 Stegodyphus mimosarum
CAAGGGGTCGAATGGGGGTCTATTGGGACTCGAAGGAAAAACAGTTCTTAATACGCAAATCACACATATCTAACTGCGTACGTAAAAATTTAAAATATTTTTATAATTGACTTAATATTATATTCTTTATAGAAAATAAAATAATAAATCAGAAAACAATCAAGAACGAAATAAATCCTGTTCTAAGCAATGAACTCCAAAACAATAAGAACCATATTTTTTATTTAGCAGACTTATTTGGAAAATTTAATGACGTTCAAACAAAACTGCAAGGAAAAGATGTAACAATTATCTAAGCTCGGACAATACTGTTAATCTTCCAAGTAAAATTAAATTTATTTAGATCTTCATTGCTACATAATGATTATAAGTATTTTTCAAATCTGCAACAATTAAAAAAAAGAAGACTTGGAAATATATACAAATCATCTTCAAAAATTAAGCGACGATTTTAAACTGCGCTTTGTTGATTTGGAAAACATCGACATCCCTGATTGGATTATTGCGCCATTTTTGGCGCAAATCGATAACGTCGACATCAACATACAAGATGAGCTTGCTGAACTATTGTCCGATCTTGAAGCAAAAACGCTTATTAAAAATTTGACAATACATAAATTTTGGACTAATATACGCTTATAAATGCACTCTCAAAGAAAGAGATTATCCTTATTGCAAAAATTCACAGTTGAGGATATTTTGTTTTTTTGAGAAGTATAAGTAAAATTTAATTAAATACTTATCTTCAAATCTTTGAATAAGATTTCTATCATGTCAATTAATTATCTCTGGTTGTGAATATTTTGAGCAAATTCTCACATTTGTCTGTAATGGCAAAGAAAATAATGCTTGTAATGGCAAAGAAAATAATGCAAATCTGGACTCTGAATCATTAAAATCTTAAACTTTTTCTTAGAATTCTTGTCATAATAATGCTAATTTAGAAGGCAACCAACAAAAATTACCATTATATTTGCAAATTTTCCCAGGGCCAGTTTTGATGATCTTACCGAACCATCAGCCTAAGCTGCCAAAGTGCAAATGAAGGAGATATGAAAGCAAATGAAGGAATAGTGATAAGAATGGCTGATAAGCTACTGGTGCTATCTATTCATGAAACAAAAAAACTGAAACATAATTTCCTTAAAGACTGAAAATAAAGATGGATTGAAATTAGTGTCGTTATTAATATTTGTTTGCATGATATTTTGCGTTAAAAATATGATAATGCTAGTTAAATTGCTGAGAATATACTAACAAGCCATGTGAAATTGTTTCAGCAGCCAAATGCAGCCTGCAGACCATCAGTTTGAGACCACTGTCTTAAAAAACTTCTCTTTTTTGTTAATGTACTTCATTTTCAAAGATGATCAAAATAAGAGGTTTTACTGTATTTAAGATTCAATCCTTTGCTACTTCTATCACACTAGAAGTTCTGAGCAGGCCAAATTATTTATTATATTGTTATAAATTAAATATATGAAGGGAATAAATGCAGTTATTAGGAATGTTGTTTCTTCAATTTTTAATGTAATTGATTTAGATAAAAATTCATCTAATTCATGAATTTTTATTTAACTGAATCACATTAAAACAAATATTTTCATAGAATTGAAATTTACAGAAAATGCATAATATTTCTCGTGACATTCTAAACAATAATTCATCTAATTTCCTATAAAATGTTTTGATATTCCACCTGGGCTATGCCTGTGAACAGTCCCAATTGATAAACCATATTAAATTTAAAATGATTGCTTTTCAGCAATTGTTAAAATCTGAAACCTTTCAATATTTCTATTTCTTTTCTGTTTTTATTACTTAACAAAAGTGAAGTCACCATAAAATAAATGCTCTTTATATTGAGTATGTACACAAGTTCTGTATCTCTTTTTCTACTGGTGCGATTGACGAAATTTGAGTTTTTTATGTCTCAAAAGCATGACTTAGGATATGTATTAGATTTATATATAACACTTTTCTAATAGTTTTGCAGTTATAATAATTTTGACACAAAATCTGACTTTTTCTGAAATGACATGCCAATTTTTTTTCCTATATCTCCATTCTGAGACTCAAATAATGCCAAAATGCCAAGTTTTGTAAAAATTGCATGAGTAGCTATACATTATACACCAAATTTGGTGATTATCTCTTAGTTTACTTGAATGTTGGATTCTAGGATCTGTTGTTGATTGACTTTCCATCTCGCTGTGGCTCGTCGTATGTTGTTTTAACGCAAAATCTTTCTTAGTCACGAATCTGATCTGAAGTAGATGCAGAAATCTGTTGTTACTTCAACAAATGGTGCAAGTATACAGATTTAAAAGAAACACTCATTTTAGGAGACTTTCAAATCACATTAAAAAGCGTCTACATAGTTAATTTGCATTTTAAACAGCTTTCTATGCCTGCCTTTTCATTATCCAAAGTAATGAATTTTATTTCAAAGCAATTCAGTGAACAGTGCTTTAGTGAACTGGTTTGAAGTAAAATATATTTTGAAAGATTCTCTGCTTTTGGCGAGCATATCTTCTATATAAGTTTCCTGTTTTTGTGACCCGTAGGCTCTATTTGCATTGCGTAAAGCTGTACAGAAGCTGCTGCAAAGAGAAACTATTTCTTTGAGTAAACAAACAGATACAAGTGCTGGTTTCTCATAATAGTACAGTGGTGTGAACTTAGAAAGCAATGAATGCATGTGTTAGAGATTATATGAAATATAAAAAATGCTTTGAAATTTACTGAAGTTTTTATTTAAATGTAAAAATAACTTATACAGCACTTTAATTCTGATTTTAACCTTTTCAGGTCCTTGAAATTTGCACCTCATTAGAAAAGTGCGAGAAAATGGAAGAGGCATTGAGGACCTTATTAGGAAAAAGTAATTAAGAGTAAAACATTTTTTTGTCATATGCTGGAATATATTTATATTATTAATATGAACATGTTTAGTGTCATTTTCTTTTTATTCAACTCAATACAAGCACTTTTATTGAAATAGCTTTAGGTGAATCCAAAGCATGATTGCATTCTTATTTTAAAACTCTATGGCTTCTTGGCAATCAGTTAGCAGATCTTTGAATTTAAATTTATTCAATACTGGATACTATGCATGCTTGTGAAATAGATTCATAATTAACAGGAATGACGTTAGTAACCATTTTGATGGGAGAAAGAACATCTGCTAGTCAATTTTCTGCACCATTCACGTGTTGAATATCAGTAGTGAATCTGAAGTAGGTGGTCGGTCGGTCGACTTATATGCAGAACCTTTAAAAACAAAAATCCTCACTGAACCTGATTATTAAATATATCCTTCATACAGAAAAAACGCAATATTTTTATGTACTATTTACATTTTATTTATTAGTTTCTTTTATTAAATTTTTATAAAAACATTGCCAAAAAAGACAGCATTTCCGGCAGGTGTTCTTGATAACGCCCAGAAAAATGGTTGTGTCAATATGTATGGTGCAAAAAACCAGGTGCACTTTTTAGGGAAACCTTTGGGATATATTTTAATTGCATTGTTCAGAAGCTGTAAAAAAGCATGGAGAAAGGGCAAAAGCAACATTTCCATCTCAGAAGAGCTGACATCCATTTTACAACCATTGGTTGTCAGCATAAATAAGGCGTTCAATGTGAATATGCGCGCAAGTATTGGGCAGAATAGATACAATCCAATTCCCTACTAAAATCAGAGGTGGCAATAATAGAAAGCCTGACATAACTTTAATTGCATGGTGGGTGAAAGATGCTTGGGACATGTTTCCAGCTGAAATGATAATTAAATCATTCAAAAAGTATTACATTTCAAATAATTTTGATGGCACAGAAGATGATGCATTCTATCCAAGTGATGATAATGACACTAGCTGTGATGAATCAAGTGATGAAATTTATGATGACTCTCTAATGACTGAAAAAGAATTTCATTATTTATTGAAGATTCTGACTTTGAATCAGAATTTGAAGGATTTGGATGAAATTGTTTGAAAATTTTGTACATATTTTAAAATTTTATCATGTGCTAAAATGGAAATAAAGAAAAATTTGCTAAAGTTTGAATGTAATTTTATCACGTACACTGCGAAAAAAAAATATCTCTCAAATTTCTGGAAAACAATCCAAGTGGCTCTCATGTTAGTATATGGATTTTTTGTCTCGGGCATCACACATAAGAAAAATTTTTGTTCTTGGGTCTGGATGGACTAAATTTGTAACTTGTGTCATAAGCTGTTTACAGGACTTGAGCTGTGTCAGTGTTTTTTGACCAGTCTAAGGTTATTTTGTCATTTTTCTTCAACTTCCCAGTGTACCATATAAAGAAAGTTAAACTTAAGCAACATGATTAAAAAACTTCCTATAGAAATTCAGAATTCCCAAGAAAATGTCTGAGATTTGTTTTTGGAAAGTCTTAGATAACTTTAAATGGTTTTTGCCAATTATGTGACCTAAATAAAAATTTGACATGTTCTGAAACTAATGTGCATTTAGGAAAATTTTGCAGTCAATTTGTAGAGACATTAGGTATTTTTTTGGAACAAGAGAGATGAAAAATATGCACTGCCTTCGCCGGGAATCGAACCACGGACCTCTGAAATACCGGCTCAGTGTGCTGACCATTACACCACGAAGGCACGCTAAGAATGTGGGAGATATACCTTATAAATTTATGATTTTTTAATCTCTTAAAAACTTCTTTGATATGAAGTATATTCATAAGAGGTGATGAAGGAATCAAAGTATCCTTTCTATATAGTAAACAGTAATTTAAAGCTGACAAAATTTGATCTTTTAAACTTTGCATAGTTTGCACAGCATTACATAAAGCAAATGCCATGCAGTTAAAACTCAAATAATTCAGAAGGAGTATCTATTGCGTTTTAGGTATTCTCTCTTTATTCATTGGCTGAGGTATATTGTTGAAATTAGATGTAAAATCATATTGATGCCTCATTAGATAATTATCTGGAATAGTGATTGAATTTCATTTGCAGTAGTTGCCGCAAGGTCACAAAGACCCATGTGATTTTTTACTATGTGCAGATGGCTACTCCAGCTAACTTTAGTCGCTACTGGAGAATCTTAGTTTTTTGTTTTAAAACATTTTCAAAGAGAGAATCATATTTTCAAGTAAATAGTTAAATAAAACTGGTAAAACTGTAATTTTAGGCACAGTATCTTGGGATATCTTACCATCTGTTGCAGCATACCATCTGTTGCACCAACTGGCATGAGCGCCAGTTGTTTTGGGGATTTTAAATTAACAGTTTGATTTCTAGTGATTATTAAACCAATTTGTAAAGTATTATTAAACAAAGAATAAAGAATTATTGAACACCGATTTGTAAAGATATGTACACAGTGTTAGAATGACTTTAATCTGAGCAAAGAACAGTGAGCATACAAAACAGATGGTGAGAAGTATTCTTAGCAGCCCACCGGATATGAGACTGTTATAGGCCATGCTTTAGAAAGAGAAATCGGGACATGATGTCTCTATTGAAGAAATGGGGAAGAGGTAAAATCCTACAACTTCTTTACCTTCCAAACCTTCTGTTTTCCATGCCATTTACCATTTATGTTTTGAAACTGTCCAGAGAATCATGTATGTCTGTATGTCTTGCTGACTATAAATTACGAAAGTGATGGCTTTTATATATGATGTGTAGTAGCTCCACTATAATCTTGCCCACTTGTTATTTGACACGGGAAATTCAAAATATCCTGAACAATTACATCCAAGCTTTCCTGTATGGTTTACTCCCTGGAGAGCAACTGCCTTTCAAAATAGTTCTCTCCACTTTAAGGTTTAGTTTTTTTCAAGCAGGCCTTTGAAGTATATGGTTACGAAACAGAGCATTGTATCTGGCCTCCTTCAATCCTGTGGCATGAACAATTAAACCGTTATTGGCATGAACAATTAAACATCTGATAGGCTGTTTGGTGTTCAAACTTTGCACTTGAAATTTGCCTCCAACTATGATTTTGATATTAGATACCACTTTACTGGAGGCTTGATATTCCATCAAATGCTTCCACTATATATATTGTGCACAACATGTTTAAAAGAGTGATCCAACCTCCTGCTAATAAAGCTGTTCTCCTATATCAGAGTTGTTCTTCCCAGATATTCTTATTATACTGTACGCCATCTGATTTAATACTCCATCGGCTACAATAAAGGAAAGTCAATTTTTTAAGAAATAGTGGTGAATACACCATATTTATATCATACACAAGAAAACACAATTATTAGTGTAAATCTAGGCAGCAGTAAAACAGACAACAAAACTTGTTAGTTTTGAGAAGCTTTAAGCAGATTCCAGGAATGAGGAAGGAGTGATCACGAGAGTGCGAAATTTCTCATGTATGTATGGTTCCGAGGAACAGCCGAGCATTATTTTGCTGGAATCATTGAGGGGTGTGTGGGAAATACATGTAGAACATAGATTGGGAACTGTTGCTTTAGAGGTTAGAATTTTCTATTAAAATTATGTTTCTGTATATCAGAATTTTATATAATGTAAGGTGTATATTTCTAATGCAGAAAACGGCTATTATTTGGCTTTTCATGATATGAGGCTTCTTTGTTTCTCCAACCCCCCTCAAAATTTAACATGCTTGTAATTGGTTTTTAAGTCACAGTAATATTAATAATATATTCATCAGATAGTCTTAAAAAATTATAACTTATATATAACTTAACGTTTTCTCTTAAATTAACAAATCATATTGATAACTAATTCTTTAAAGCAGCAGTGTTCATTCCTTTAAACAAAAAAACCTTACCATGTTCAAACAGTCTTTCCTGTTGTTTCTGCTATTTTTAATTTTATATGGCAATTGCTCTTGCCATTGATATTTAAAACCATGGCCGCCATATTTGCACACAGATATTTTCAGTAGGAAGTCCTTTTTTACTCAAAATCAGTATATATCTTTCTTTAAATTTCAGATAATATATAGATTCTTTTTGTTTTACAGGGCACGAGTACGAGTGGAGTTTGAAAATTGTCTGGGAGGAGGTGTGTATAATTATAATTAAACTTTTCTAAGACATTTGATTTTCTGTAAATGTTGTCATCTAAGAGGAGTGGTCTCAAACATGAATTGAATTTGGCCAAATGCACGATTTGAAAGCATCTTATTCCCAATAATTCTAGTATGTTGAGTCAATGATTAACTTACTTAAGAGTACCGACATGATCGATTTTCTGCATCCACAGCAACATTTAAGCAACTGCTGTTTCGAACTTCAGTTAAAATGTCTTTCAGAGGGAAAAAAGGTGTGTATTGATAAATTTTTATCAGACTTCAGAGTGTAGCCATCTTGAATCTGTGAGACAGCAGGATTCCCATCTGTGAGAAACTGAATTGTTTACATGATGGATGAGGTTTTTTGGGGAATTATTAGCAGGTTTCCTCACAAGATGTTGAAGACAACAGTGTGTGTCGAGCATGTTCAACTGGATTCAAATCTGAGCACCATTCCATATCTTCTCTTATTTCCTCACACATGTTCCTCATGTGTTCCAAGTTCATGAACTTGGCCATTTTAATGCATGAAGAGAGTGAAATCGCCAGTGGCAGCCATAACATGCCATTACCAACATTTTAAGAATTTCATATGTGTAAATTTGAACCATTGGGGGATCCATTCTGATTGATGTGCAGGTCAATACATCCATATGGCTGAAACAGGCAGGCTATTTTCAGAAAAAGGAGTTTTTTTTAGATTGTGTTTCACTGAATTTTATTGTTATATTCTGTCTAGATCAGAAGTCATTGATGAGCTGTCTCTGCACCAGATTTGGATTCCTTAGCGAAGAAAGCTTGGTTGTGCATTTGTCCAATCTCAGAGTTCACCCATTCATGGGGACCATTATTAGCAAATAAGGGTTATTCTTTGAAGTGATAACTTGTGAATAACATTGACTAGTATGTCTATAAACACTTCCCATCTCATGGAACTAAGTTTGGTGGTTACTTCTTAGGCCCTGGAATGTCATCTGGATCCAATATCTGTTGATGACTGGCTCTCCATCTTGCTGTGGCTTATCATTTGATGTTTTAATGTGAAATACTTTTGACTTGGGATTCTGTTATGAAGTGTATGCAAAAACCTGCTGTTTCTACGATGACTGGTACAAGTACACAGGTTTAAAACAAACACTTATTTTAGGAGACTTTCATGTAACATTAAAAATGGGTCTTCATTGTTAATTTGCATTTTAAACAACTTTCTCTGCCTGCCTTTTCATTATCCAGAGTAATGAATTTTATTTCAAAGCAGTTAAGTAAACAACGCTTTAGTGAATAAATAAAATATATTTTGAAAGATTCTTGTCTGTTGACTAGCAACTGTACTATATAAGTTTACAGTTTTTGTGGCCTGTACGCTCTATTTGCATTGTATAATGCTGTGCAGGAACCCTGGTGTAAGCGAAACTCTTTTTTGGATTTCTTTTGGTGAGCAAACACAAGTGCAGTTTTTGGTAAAAGCTCTGGTGTAACCTATTATAAAGCAAAAAATATCTATATTAAATATTTTATGAAGGGAAATATATGCAATATGTTGCACATATATATAATGTATATAATAATATATATGAAATATATGTGAATGCTTTCAAAGTTACTGAAGTTTTTATTTAAATGTATAATTTTATACAGCACTCTTAATTCTGATTTTCTCCTTTTCAGGCCTTGAAAACCTGCGAGACGTTTCAAGAAAAACTTAATGAAATGGTCAGCAGAGGTAATTTAGAGGAAATTTTTTTGGGGGGCTTATGCTCTTATTTTCTTTTTTGGGTCTGTAAATTTTGTCATAAGCTGTTTATGCGTCTCCAAAAGCTGTATCTCCAGATTGTAGCAGGAGCTGTCAATTTTTTTTTTGGAATTTCAAACTGACAGCTTGGTTTCTAGATGATTATTAAACACCAATTTTTAAAGAATAAATTATTTTAATAAATTAAGATGACATTAATCTGAGTAATGAGCAGAGTAAACTCATGAAACAGATGGTAAGAGGTATTCTTTGTAGTCCCACAGAGATGAGATTGGTATCGGCCATGCGTTGGGGAGAAATCGGGACAATGATGTCTGCGTCGAAGAAATGGGGGGCTGGATAAAATCCCACAGCTTCTTTATCTTCCAAATCTTCTGTTTTCCGTTCCCTTTATCCTAGGGCCATATTTATCCATATTTTTGTATACAGACTTTGTTCTAAATTCAAAAAATTATAATTAAATAACATTTTAAAATTTTCTGTATTATTTTTATATACTTCATTTGTTGTATTGTGACATATAACATTAAAAGAATTAAAACTAAAATCTTCATGCTGTGAAAGTGATTTAGTTTCTTCAATACTCTCATTTAAAAAAAAAAATGGTGGCTATGATTCTGATCTTCAGATGTCAAAGATATCATAGAAGCTGCTTCTTTTTCTATGTAAAAACATTCATGATGGAATCCTGCAATAAAATTTTCCAGAAATTTAGCTCCTTTAAATAGATTGCATAGAGTTGACTGGAGGGATTTGCCAATGGCATTGATTATCTGTAAAATGGTGTCCCAAGTTATTGTCATTAGTCTCGTGTCATATCTGCACATTTTTTTAAATAAAGATGTAGCCTCCACTACAGTTACATTTTCTTCCCGAACTTGAAGCACAGATGTCAGATAAGGCTTCTTTTACATGAATGTAAATCCAATTTTAATGCCAATACAGCATCTGCTCTTGCCGACCATCTAGTATCAGATAATTTTTGTACCGTTAAATTATTTTCGCCTTTCTTCAGCTTTCTATTCAAAATGTGACAGCGATGAGGAGATGCAGTGGGAAAAAAAGTTTTTGCACAAACATAAAATAGTGAACAGGGTACTACAACTTTCTACAGCAAAACCTATGTACTAAATTCAATGAATGATTAGTGCAAGGGATGTATATTGCACTTGGACTGTAATACTTGATACAATGCATCATCATGCATTTGTCCATGATAAAGAGTTTTAATGTCTGTACCTAATTTTGCTATCATGGTCAATACCTGTTTCTCCACATATGATGCTGTATGATCTTCAATTGGTATAAACCCTAAAAACCTTTCTTTTGCATCACTGCTTGACAATATGCACCTTCACTAATGTCAGCTGATCAGTATGTGGTATATCATGTGTAAAGTCGAGTGTAAGGCTGTAGTAAGATGCTGATTTAATTTTTTCTTATATATATAATATTAAATATTTGCTAATGATGCTAATGAATTCTTCACAGGTATCATGCGACAAACAATTTACATTTCCTCACCCTGGCTAACTGTTATTTTTCTAAATGCATTTTAAATTGTCATGTTCACTGAGATATTCCAAGCATATGAAATAGTTTATTTTCTTGCTTGAGCTGCTTTCATCATGACGGTGAATGCTAACCCTAATCGACATAACAATTTTATAGTTGATATAATTCGTTTTAGCGCTTTTTTCCTATAATTTTCTTCGTGTTTTGGCTGATCCAGTAAATCAGAGTCAATTCTATTTAAAGGTGAAGATCTTCTGTACAGTGTACACATAGATGATATACAGTACGAAGTCCGAAATCCGGACGTCCAATATCTGGAATGATCTAAAATCCGGACTTCAAACCTGCAAACAAATTTTTTTTTGGTTGTATGCTTTATGCATGGCACATTTGAATTTTTCCTTCTATAATAAAATACGTATAGAGCCCTGATTCTTAATTTCACTTAGGCACTGAATAAAGTACCTCATTCTTGAAGAGGCAATCATTTTAGCATAAATTTGTGAGATCAATAATTTGGCTCCATAGCTGCATATCTGCTTAACATACATCTCAAACTGAAACATTGTACATAGATACATTGTTGATTTTACTCCTACTGGTATTTTATACCTCTGACACCAACCTGGTGAATTATTATTTATTATATTTTGCTCTCATCACCACATGTTTATCAACATACCACAACTTGAGTAAATGACTCATGCAGCGATGTCTAAATGTTTTTAGTCCAAAGGGGCTGTACTTGTGTTTTCGTTTTGCGATTTTGCATCGGAAACATAAAGTCCGGATCACTTTTCAAACTGTTGCCACTAAATAATGCAGCCCTGTATTATATTTAAAGAAATTAAATAATGAAGAATCTGCATATATGTATGCATTTTTCTCCAAATGTGATAAAAACGACGGTACCTAGGGTCATCCAATTTTGAATAACATACATTTCCACCCGAATATGGGCATCTGGAAGCCCAAAATTGGAATTTGTTTTATTATCAGTTTCCTATTTTGTCAAACTTTAACGAGTTTTTGATCAACAAAGTCAAGCGATTTAAAAGCAAGCCATGGCAGCAATCTACGGGGGAAAAAAAAATTTTTATTTAAAGCACACAGAACTGTGTATTGGAAATTCTGAAGATACGCTCACTTTAAAATTATTTTGCGATACTGCTGTTGAACTGAATTTGATGGTTTAGGTGCGAAGAACATGATATTTAGTAAATAAAGGTAACACACAAAAACGTCAAAAAACACCACTTGGGAGGTAATTTAAAATCTGAAACCTCTCAGATTTTTTTTTCCTATTAGCAATTGAATAACAGAGTATGGCAACCTTTTATACTGGCATTATGCTTGGCGATGATTACAGATTTAAGTTAAATGCGCTAAAAATGCTGACAAGGAAAAATTTAACAAAAACCATATTTTTATATGGTAAAAAGAGATTATGCTAATGAAGCTCATAGGTCAAAAGATTACATTTAGTTCTAATTTGAATTAAGAGTAACTGATATGTTATTCACATAAACCTAGAACTGGTGTCGGAGCTCGTTTAGCTGCTCCAGAGCACAGAATATAGGGAATACAAAATTTTTGGAATTTCAAGAAGCACCCAGTGACAAAATTAAGGAATAACAAAATTTTTGGAATTTCGAGAAGCGCCCAGTTACAAAATTAAGGAATAACAAAATTTTTATAATTTAGGGAAAGGACTGGGATCCAAAGTTTAGGGACGGCAAAAGATTCGTCTGTGACCAGTGCACACAATTATTGGTGTAGCCATTTAAGCTGAAATGCACCTTGTCTGTCCATGGTATGTGAAGTGGCCAGTCATTATCAGCAGTATATTGAATTAGAAATTCATTTGTGAGGTCCAGATGTAGTAGTGGGTCCCCTGGCCGCAACATCTGGGTACAGTGGTGTACTGGTAGGGAAACATGTGGAAAATCGAGCGCAGAATATCCAACACACGTGATGTGCCTCTTGTGTTTTCCTTGTGTCCTGCAGTCACTGCGTGATGCACTTCCAAAACAACATCCTCAGAAACTGTTGGCCGTCCGGAGTGCAGTTAATCACAGGTGGAGCCTGTATCTTCAGATTTGTGCACTAAATCCTGCAGAGCTTGCGATGACATGGGCCAAGTTGTTGATTGGTGATACATGCACAAGGTTTCCACAGAGTTAATCCTATTTTGATAATACAGTGTTATCAATTCACTAGTAATTTTGGGAAGAGTAATTTTGTCGCCATGTGCAAGTTCCCGAATGGCAACTTCGCATACCCTCCTGCCATTTTATTGATTACCCGAGCTGAATATTTGTGCCATGCAAATTTTCTGCTTGCACCCAGATCGTGTTTTGGCCGGTTTTCAGAACTCTTTTTTGTGTATGCATAACACATCTGTTTTTGGATATATCTGTATCGTTCTAACGCTATATAGTGTTTTCGCATTCGCTGAACATTTTGCGACCAGAAAAAGTTGGTGATGCCATCCGACATGTTCGAGTTTCTGTAAATATGAGCATAACCATGAAACCGTGAAAGCCGCTGTGTTGTCATTCACAGAATCTTGAGTGCATACCTCTGATATTTGCAATCTCATCTCGATCAGTTAAGCGGAACGGACACTAGAAGTGCAGATCTTGGCAAAGTTTATGACCACCCTGTATTCAGTGCTACGTGATAAATTTTTATTTAAAGTTGATTTTATTCTGAAATTTGTTTTATAATGGTGTTTAATAATAATGCATCTTACTTATGGATCCATTTTATTCTTAGGATGGTATTACAAAAGTGAGGTTCAGGCATAGATAATATCTTTAACTGAATTTATTTAGCTTCCATTTGCGAGTAGGTCCTTAATTTGTTTCATTAATGGCCCTTGAAGGTACTTAACTTCTGTGTGCAGAAATGTGTACAAACCCTGGTTGAGCTTATTAAAATGTATGTTAGTATTTTGGTACTTTTGAACACTACAAGTAATAAAGGATCTAATATCATCATTATAATTTAATGAGATTGAAATTATATCATTTACTCTGGTATTCAAATTAATTGTATTTTTACATCTGGGAAGAAAAAGGATAAAATGCTGGTTGTAGTTGAATTTTCTCTTTTTCTCTTTAATTTAAATGTATTTTGATCCAAAACCACAAGAATGTTTTGCTACGATGAATTAACTTCTTTTAAATGAAAATTCTTTCTCTTTTGATGAAGCTATATTAAAAGAATTTAAGGAATGTAAAGTATGATTGTTTAAAATATAAAGTTTCTGTAGGTGAATTTAATTGTGAAAACACTGATACAGATAAAGACCAGTTATTGTACAATTTTATCTTTAATCATTGTTTTATTTATGCAAATGAAAGTATATGTTCGGAAGAGAAATTTATAGCAAAGATACATAGTATATTCCTTCCAGATGACTTCCAGATTAACTATATTAGTGGTATAAATGTTCATTAATGTGTAAAATAGTTTAAGAAATATAATTGTTTTCTCCTTTACCTGCACATTGTGAAATTAACAGATCATATTTATAACTAATTCTTGACAACAACAATTGTCATTCCTTTAAACAATGAATTTTTAACATTTCCAAATAGTGTTTAACTATTGTTTCTGAAATTTCGAATTTTATATGTTGCCAATTGCTCTTGCCATTGATGTTTTGTAAACAGATATTTTAGAGTAGGAAAATAATTTTTTACTCGAAATAAGTGAATATCTGTCTTTAACTTTCAGATAATATCTTATTTTTTTTTTAAAGGGATCTCGCAAAAAAGAGGAGAAAGAATGAAGGTTTGTATAATTATGATTAAATTTTATAAGTCATTTAATTTCTGTGGACAATGTCATCTAAGAGCAGTGGTCTCAGGCATAAATTGAATGTGAGCCTAATGCACAATCTGAAACCGGATTATTCCAAATAATTCTAATTATATTGAATTAACAACTAACTTACTTACTTAAGATAAAAATAAACAGCTTACAAATTATTTCCAAGTGGGCAAAACTTGAGTACAAATAATGACAACTTTCCTCTCTCTTTTTTATTTATTAAGCTTTCCTTTGATGTATACAGAAAAAGTACAAATACTTATACATCACTAAGTGAATTTCTTTTATTTCTGGCTACTGATTTGAGCTGCAACGCCTGATATAACCATCCCTCAATCTCATTAATTTTCTACTGTGTAGAAAAAATGTTTACATATAAATGTATGCTCAAACAAAATGATTATTCTTATTGTAACAATTCACAACTGAGGATATTTTATATTTTTGATAGGTATGAATAAAGTTTTAAGTCAGATCTGTAGCTTGAAATCTTTGAAAAAGTTTACATCTAGTACTGTTTGTGAATATTTTTGAGTGATTCTCATTTTCGTTTTGAATGGTAAGGAAAATAATGTAAAAGTGGACTGTGAATCATTGAAACGTTGATTGAAACCTTGAACTTCCTCTTCAAAGTCTTGTCATAATAATGCTAATTCAGTTGCTGGATATATATTCGGATCAGGGGGTCACTTGCAGCTTGCAGGCCACCAGCTTGAGACGACTGCCTTAGAAAAGATTTCTGTTTTGTTGATGTACTTCAATTTTAAAGATAATCAAAATGAAATGTTTTATTGTGTGTGCACTCTTAGACAAAGACGCACCATGATGCACCGAGAAGATATAAAGCTAATTGGACACAAATTGATATGCATATAGGTTTAGACAGAAAATACAAAACTTTACATTTTGTCTGCCAATGAATGAACAGTTTTCGCTACAGCGCATCTATTCTGCACAATTGGTAGGATATGTAAGAGGAGAAATTATGATTCCAGATCATAAATTCTTTACGAATTTCATTCCGTGTACTCAGGTAGACAGTAACTATGCCTCGCATACAGGTGCGCGAACGATATGCGCAGATGTCAGAATTTGAGAGAGGTCGTGTAGTTGGGCTCAGAAGCTGGTTCGCCTTATTGGCGAACAGTTCGACATTTGAGCAGGAGCGATGCCACTCTTAGACGATGTTGGCAGGGATGGGTGAACCATGGCCGCATACAGTGTCAAGAAGGAAATGGTTGGCCTAAAGAAACATCAGAATGTGAAGACCGAGCAATCGTCAGAGTGGCACTCACGGTCCCAGATGCATCATCATCATTGACTGTATGTGCAACTAGTGCTTCAGTGGCCGCAAGGACCATTCATAGACGGCTCACAGAAAGGGGACTGAGGTCACGGCGCCCCTTACGCCGACTACCATTGACCTCTGTACAATGTCAAGCCCGTTAGCAGTGGTATCGGACTGGAATTCGCTCTGGAATGTCAGTGACTGGAGTAGAATAGTCTTCAGTGATGAGTCCCGCTTGGAACTGAGCCCCGATTACCAGCGAAGGAGAGTCTGGAGACTTCCCCGGACAGCGGTGTGATACCAACCTGACTGTCTTTCGGCAGACAGGCTGACAACCAGGTGTGATGGTCTGGGGTGCCATTTCATTTCATAGTAGGACCCCTTTGGTTGTCATCCGTCGCAACCTTACAGCACAGCGGTATGTTCAACGAAGTTCTAAGGCCCATTGTGTTACCCTTCATTTCACGCCACCCTGGGCTTACAGCAAGATAATGCCCACTCCCACACTGCACATATTTCTACTGCTTGCCTTAATGCTTGCCGAACATTATCTAGGCCAACAAGGTTGCCGGATCTCTCTCCTTTTGTGTATGTTTGGAGCATTATGGACTGGGCCCTCCAACCAGGTCGGTATATTGATTATATAATGCGCCAGTTGGACAGAATTTGGCACAATATCCCTCAGGAGGACATCCACAACCTCTATCAATTGATGCCAAGCCGAATAACTGCTTGCATAAGGGCCAGAGGTTGACAAATGCATTACTGACTTTTCACGTTGTGAAGCTCTAGCACTTCAATAAATCATTGAATTTTTCTCAAACTGTAATCATTTGTTTTTCTGTACATGTACATCACTTCTACCAATTTTCGTCCCATTTGAATAATAACTCCTTTTTGGTGCGTCATTTTTGTCTAAGAGTGTATTTAAGTTTCAGCACTTTGACTGCTATTTCTATCACACTAGAAGTTCTGGACAGGCCACATTATTTATTATATTGTTATGAATTTATGAACTAAACTATAAAGCAGTAGATGTAGTTATTAAGAATATTGTTTCTTAATTTTTTTAATGTAATTCATTTGAATAAAGATATGTTCAGTTCATGAATTTTTATTTAAATGAAGCAGATTGAAACATTTAATATTTTTATAGAATTATATAAAGAAATTTTTTCATGTTTTAAATCTACAGAAAATACATAATATTTGTCATGTCAGTCTAAATGAATATTCATATACTTTCCTATGAAATGTTTTGCTAGTCGACAGTCTCAACTGATAAACCATATTAAATTAAAAAGATCCCTTTTGAGCAATTGTTAAATTTGAACTCTTTAAATTTTTTTCTTCTTTTCTTTCTTGTTCAGTATTTCATTATTTAATAAAACTGGCGTCAGTATAAAGAAAATGCACTGTATATTCAGCATGTACTCTGCTAAGAGAACAGGTAATTAAAATAAACTGATAAGAGGGCATGCATTTTAAATAAACAGATAGCTGCTGATAAATATGCTGCTCCCTATTAAATATATTTATGAAAGTGAGAACCAAATAAAAATGTAAGAAAAGATACAATTTATAGAAAATATAGCTATTATAAAAAATTTATTTTTACCCATATCTTGCATAGAAAAAAGGTATGCGTTAAGGAATTTCCTTAGACTTTTAATAAAGAGTGTAGACATCTTGAATCTGTGAGAAACTGAATTGATGACATGATAGATGATGATATGGGATTTTTTTCCTAGGTTTCCCGACTGAATATACAATAGCTAAAATTAAAAGTCCATCAACAATGTATCCTGATCATGTTGTACTGGATTCAAATTTGAGCACCATTCCATATGCTCTGTTATTTTCTCCTCATGTGGTAAAGTTCATGAACTTAGCCTTTCGATGCATAAAAAGGATGGAATCAGTGGCAGCAGCACACGGCTTTGAACCATCAGGAGATCCATTCTGAATGATTTAAAAGTCAGTACATCCATATGCACTGAAACAAACATGTTATTTTCAGCAAAACGAGCTCTATTCTAGATTGTGTGATTGTGTTGCGCCAAATTGTATTCAGTGTCACATTTTGTCCAGAAGTCCTGTCTCTGGCCAAATCTGGATTCCTTGGGTAAAAAAAAAGCTTGTTGGGCATTTGACCATTTGCAGAGTTCTTAAGTCCAATTTGTTCAAGCCTGGCCAACACTTGAAATACATTTGTAAATTCTTTCTTAAGTTTTTTGTAATAACCATTGGTAGCTTTTTTTTGCAGTTGCATGGCATTTTGTCACCTGTTCAGAGGGACCATTATTAGCATATACAGCATATATAAGGTCACTCTTTGAAGTGCTTGTGAAAGGCATTGACCAATATCTCTTGATACTAAATTCAGTGCTTACTTCTTAGCTCACTCGAATTGTTGGATGCCAATGTCTGTTGCTGACATTCTTTCCAACGTGTTGTGGCTCATCATACGATGTTTAAAGCAAAATTCTTTTGACTCGTGATTCTGATCTGAAGTGGATGTAAAAATCTGCTCTTACTATGTTGCAACAAATGCTACATGTTTAAAAAAACAGTCATTGGGAGGGAAGGAATCATTAGGATCATTAGGAAGGAATAAAAGAAACAATCATCAGGTTTAAAAGAAACAATCATTTTAGAAGACTTTCATATTCATATCACATTAAAAAAGAGTCTTCATTGTTAATTTGCATTTTAAATAGCTTTCTCTGCCTGCCTTTTCATTATCCAGAATAATGAATTTTATTTCAAAGTAGTTCAGTAAACAACACTTTAGTGAAATTGGTTTGAAATAAAATATATTTTGAAATATTCTTTTCTGTTCACCAGCATCTGTACTATATAAGCTTCCAGTTTTTGTTACTCATAGACTCTATTTACATTGTGTAGTGCTGTGCGTCTGTGTTAGAGATTATATGAAGTGCAATAAAATGCTTTTGAAGTTACTGAAGTTTTTATTTAAATGTAAAAGTAATTTATACAGCATTCTAATTGTGATTTTATCCTTTTCAGGTTTTCGAATCTGTGAGAAAATTTGAAAAAGAAATCGATCTCCTAATCAAGAAAAGTAATTAATAGTAAAATTTTTTTGGCATATGCAGTAATTTAATGTTTTATATATATTTAGTGTCATTTTCTTCTTTTCTAGCTCAATATTTAGTGCATTGTTTTCTGTTTGGCTTCTTGCATGCATTTGAATATGCATTTTTGTTAATCATGCACAGTACATACAGAAAAATTTGATTCCTTTTTTTTTTTTTTTAAAGCCTTCAAGGAGGGAGGAAGAAGGGCGCAAGAGAACGAGGTAAAAAAAATTTTTTTTTTCCTTATTATTTTTCTAAAGCATATATAAAAAAAAATTCATCATGAATTTTGACTTATTTTAAGCATTCAAAATATATTTTAATCTAAGAAGTTTCTGTTTTCAAACTTTAAAGAAAATTTAGGTTACAGTTTCCATAATTTTAAGGCTTTAGCAGCATATATTTTGGCTTTAATGTCAATGCTCATGCACTCGCAGTCAGATGATGTTTATGCATCATCATTTGTGTATCAGTTGGAATTTTAAACATTAGCAAGTACGTTAATCTTGAACACTATATCATTTTTGTAAAAATTTTTCTTTCGGTGAACAGAAAAGTAGGGTTGTAACTAAATGCTGTTTAAAAACCTGAAGTATCATTAATGAGGATATCTAAAATGCTGAATGGTACGTTTATTTTATAAAATCCATAGAACGTCTTGTTTTATCCAAAATAAGTGCTTTTCAGTGATATGGTAATATGTAGTAAGCCTCTGCAATATATGCTGATCCTTCAAAGTATTTTTCTACATTTACTTTACACATGTGCATACGTGTTTGATAGATTATAAAAATTTCTATATATTGAGCTATATTTCACATAAGACACTTAACGCATTTTGCAAAATAATGTTAACTGCAGAAAAATAGATCTTCATAATTTCCATCATGCAGTTATTTTTAAAAGCTTCTGCAGTGATGTTTGAATTGCAGTTAGATTTTTTTTATGGTAAGTTCTACGTAGTAAGAGATTTCAGATCTGTGGACAGTTACCATCCTGGCATCAAAATGCTTTTTAAAAATTAAAAGAAAATAAATTTAATATTTAAAAATTTTGAAAGATTTTTTTTTTACTTTTGAATAGGATCTCAGTATATGAACATGCGTAGGTTATAATTTTTTAACACAGAGGTTATAATTTGTTTTTGTATGGAATCTGAACTTTTAGGGATGTATCATAGTCAGTAACATTTAATTCATAATTCTGAAGTCTTTTGTGTGGATAAGTTCTTCAAAATGTAGCTAAGTATAGCATAATGTAGTGGTAAGGGACTAAGAACTTTTCCTTAAAGATGTGGGAATAAGTCAGTCCTACTGGAGTCTTATATCACACCTGAGACTTTAATTATTAATTACTGATACAATGAGTCATTCGTGGAACAGCCTTTCTCAAAGACATGAAAGAAACGAAGGGTATTTTTCTTGATTATTTAGAGTTAAAAAAAGGATCTTTGTAGGTCATGGTGTCTGTTGTAATATGTTATTGACACTTATTATTGTTGCACTCAGAGGCGTAGTTAGGGTTTTCAGCGGCCGGGGACAACTGAAGATTTTGCGCCCTTTCTGTGTTCCAAGAATGGAAAACATTTCATTCTAAAATTTGTTGCATTAATTTGGTGCTCCCTGGATGCTGCGCTTGGGGACAGATGCCCTCCCCCATCTTGCCCAACCCTAGCTACGCCACTGGTTGCACTAATCTCATAGATATATATCTGATATCTCTTACTATGATTCTGCATGTTATTTAGTACGATGTTTTTCGATTTTAAGCATGCAGAATTCTTATTTGAATGCTTAATGCAGCTGTATTTTGACGTCAAGAAATAAGCAATATCCCATTCGTCAGACTCCAGTTTTTATCCTCCTTTCAAAAATTAATGGACATAGTTCAGGATAAATGCACTCAAAGCTGTTTAAAAGAGCTCGAAAATTCACATCCAGCAGTGCAGAACTGTTTCGTAATTTGCAGTAGTTTTTACTTGATGTCGGTATCTCATAAAAACTGACATACTGTTTTCTCAAGATTTTTTGACATTCGATTGTAAATGTAAGAAATGTTTGTAACATGGGTACTAAATATTGAAAGTTTCTAAATATATTTGTTACTTTTTAGGCAAAGTCAACTCCTCCTGCCTCTCCACCTCCTCCTGCCTCTGCACCTCCACCTCCTTCTGCCTCTCCACCTCCACCAGCCTCTCCACCTCCTCGTGCCTCTCCACCTCCTCGTGCCTCTTCACCTTCACCTCCTCCAGCCTCTCCTCAATTCTCACCCGAAGTAAGTTTTGTGCATCTTCATATATGTTATAAGGAGAACAATTAAATATTTGTCAACTCTTAAATATCTGTCAATTCAGATTTTGAACAGTTCATAATTTAACTAAAGTTTTCCTTAAGATTTGATTTAACTTAGTTATTACCTTTTTTATCGGTCGTAATTTTTTATCAGTACTCAGCTTAGTGTAGGAGCTTTTAGTGGACATCAGTGCTTAGTTGTAATTTCCCAGCTGAAGTCTCATTTATTGGGAGCATTATTTTGTTATGTTACATTTAAACTATTATGTATGTGATAATTCAGATTTTGAATGATGTTTCTAAATTTATAATTTAAATTTTATATTAGTTTTACTTGATGTCAATACCTCATGAAAATTGGCATGCAGCAAACTCAAGATTTTTTATATGTGGCTAAATGTAAGAAATATTTGTAATATGAGCACTAATTATTCAAAGTTGCTAAATATATTTGTTACCTTTATAGTGGTGTAGCAAGAGGAAAAGGAGGAGAATTTCCTCGTCCTCGTCCTCCTCTCCATCTCCTGCCATGGATTTGGAAGTAAGTTTTTTTGCATCTTCATATACATTATCAGGAGAACTATCACATATCTGATTATTCAGATTTTTAATCATGTTTTTAATTCATAATTTAATTAAAGTTTTCCACTTTATTTAATTTAACTTACCTATTAACATTTTTATCAGTCCTTAGTTTTAATTTCTCAGGTTATTCTCTGCCAGTTGGTTATTCTCTGTACCTGCTAATGAGCATTGCTTATTTTTTCTTTAGAAATATACTGTTCACTAAATATTTGTAATATATGCACTACTTATTAAAAGTTTCTAAATATATTTCTTACTTTTACAGTCTATGGCATCTACATCTCCTTCTCCTCCTCCTCCCCCACCTGAAGTAAGTTTTCATATATATTTCATATATATTATGTGCATTTTCAGTCTACATCTCCTCCTCCTCCTCCCCCACCTGAAGTAAGTTTTCATATATATTTCATATATATTATGTGCATTTTCATATATATTTTAAGGAGAACGATTAAATATCTGTCAATTCAGATTTTGAATGATGTTTTTAATTCATAATTTAACCGAAGCTTTCCTTAAGGTTTGATTTAACTTAGTTATTAGCTTTTTTATCAGAAGCAATTTTTTTATCAATAGTCAGCTTAGTGTAGGAGCTTTTAGTAGACATCAGTGCTTAGTTGTATAATTTCCATGTTGAAAAGTCTGATTTATTGGGAGCATTATTTTGTTATGTTTGAACTATTACGCATATGATAATTCAGAATTTGAATAAAGTTGAAAAGTCTCATTTATTGGGAGCATTATTTTGTTATGTTTGAACTATTACGCATATGATAATTCAGAATTTGAATGATGTTTTTAATTGATAATTTAATTAAATTTTTTATTACAGGGTTCGTACGGTCCTTAAGAGTTCTTAAAAGTCCTTAGGTTTTTTGGGATCGATTTTTTTAGTCCTTAATTTCAGCCGAAATTCACATAAGGTCCTTAATTTTAATAATCTGAAATTTCTGTCTGTTTTTACGATTGCCATTTTGAGTGTGAATTAGCATTTTGGAGGAATATTTTTGGTGATTCACTAACATAGTATATGGTTATCTTTTGAATGGATGAATGGGTTCATGTGTTATAACTTATTTTTATTTCTAATATAAATAGTGTGATACTCGAGTTTCTAAGCAAGAAGTGAAACATAAGCATTTCAAAATTCATTTTTTCTAATGAAGAGTTCTTAAACAACTTTTCACGTTTGGTGTTGTGAAGTTTTTTATTTAACAGTTCTAAATTTGGCCACTTATCAACATTTTGGCGATTTTAAGATCGGTTTTTGTAGAAAATTTTTAATTCTGAGATCTGGTAATTTTTCGCCGATTTTTTTTAATACATTGTAACATTAATAAATTTCATTAAAATAATGGTAATATATTGAAATTATATTTAAAAATAACATTAAAATAAAATATTTTTATTTTTCGCTGTCATATTATAAAGTTCCATTTTAACAACTTATTATGCAATATTTTGAATCTGAGAAATAAACAAGATATAATGCTATAAAACACAATTTACGGAACAGTTCTTACTAAAAACGAAATTTTCTATGTAATTAATTAAAAATGTCTTCTTAAGTTTTCGATAGTAAGAGGTTTTCCTATGTAATTGTCTCAGAATATTCGAAATTCTCAGAATATGCATCAGTTTTCTCTATAAAATTAATTTTACAGTTCCCCCCCTTTTTTTTAAAAATATTTCTGGCTTTTCGCTATTACAGAATTCTAAAAGTTATAACATTTCTAGTTTTTGTTGCTCAGTTTGTCACTAAATTCTAAAAATTCTGCCACATCAGCTCTATAACCAGCATATACCATGTATATTTCATATTTCTTCTGAATTTTGATATTACTAAATAAATAAAATTAGCAGCCTTTTCTGTGCATTCTAAATGCATTTAGTTATTTTGGAATAACAGAAATCCTTAATTAGATCCAAAAATTCTAAAATGAAAAGGTTAGGTTAGGTTATTCAATAATGGCAAAACACATGAGGGCTATCTGCCTAAGGGGAGGGATGCCTTCGTGGAGGACTTTCTAAGGGCAACTGGCTCGTATGCACGTTACACATGGGGAAAACCACGAAAACACCCATGCAGCGTTTGCAGGATTCAAACCTCGGACCGAACTACCAGTGTTCAGCGTCTTTACCGCTCGGCCGCTGGTGGGCCGCCTAAAATGAAAAGGAAATGTGTTGAAGAAAGAAGCTGAACACATAAAGAAAATTATTCTTCAAATATATATATACATTATTATATAAATTGCCCAGTTGTTCATGATTTCAGCCTTTAATATAGTTTCCCATTTCCTCATATGATAGAGTTACTGAGACAGCTTAAATTAAAATTAAATTGTATAGTCTTTGACCACTAGTCCACATTTTTAGTTTGAATTTGATTGTTCTTGTTTAATTACATCACCACGAACTGCAATTGATTTTGTTAGCATCAAAACATGCCTTTATGTTCTAAGTTCTCTTTAAATGAAGAGGCTTATTTAAACCTTTGTCTGACATTGTAGTTACTTTCAGACATAGCGATAATTTCCTTCACATCTGTTGGGAGGTTGGACTATTTAACTTTTACCAGATCAAGTAAACCCTCATAGCTATATAGCAGAGAGATTGACAAGTAAGAGATAAAGCACGCAGAAAGTAGTGAGAACACTGATTTGCATACTGAGACAATTTTTTGATTGTTAGAAAAGATGCTTAAAGAGAAGGAAATCCAAATTAACCAAAATGTCTGGGAGGGCTTCAAGTTAAAAAGACGCATAAATATTTGGTTGAGTTTTGTTGTTACAAAACATAAATGCTTTGTAGCTTTTAATGTGTAATTATCCTAATATTGTTAAGAATCAATGTCATAAATTACGTGTATTTTAAACTGTGAAATTTTATTAGATTGTGATTTTAATGGGACTTTTTTAACAAATATTGTTTAAAAAATAAATAAAATTTTATATTGGCCATGTAAATCCATTAATAACTAAGGTTATCTAACTATCTAATTTAATTATTTATAACTAACTGCTTACCTTAAAAATTATCTCTGCATGTTAAAGCGAGTAATTGCCTTTCTTTAATCCTTACCGTGGCCATAAGATAAAACACAAATGTAAAACTTATTTTTCTGCATTCTTATTGCATCTACTGAGACTTAAAACAATAGGCCAACCGTGCCTACATCAGGCCTTTTAGGTTTGTTCTAATCAGCAGATTTCTCTCTAGGTAAGCAGCAGCGAGTACAGGACGATCTTTTGCTATGAATCATGCTGATTATGATCTTACTTCTCATTTTAATCTATGCCACTTGACATAAAATCTACCTACTATTTACTAAACTTCTAGACTGAGCAAGAATGTGACAAAAGTGAAATGTTAAATAAATAAATAACATAAAGCTGTTAGCAAAACATAATAAAATGTCACTTATCTTCCTTCAAATATATCCAACTATTATAAATGTAAACTATTTAATGCTGCTTGATACATTTTATAAAGTTGATTTTATTCTCAAACTTATTAATAATTTTGTTAATTAATTCATGTTTAATAATAATTCATCCTACTTATGGATCTATTTTCTTGTTAGGATTGTATTACAAAAATGAAGTTCAGGCATAGATAATATTTTTAATTGAATTTATTCAGTTCCCATTTGCTCATAGGTCCTTAATAATAGGTCCTTTTTTTTCAATAATGGTTCTTAAAAGTCCTTAGAAGTACTTAATTTCCATGTGCAGAAATGTGTACGAACCCTGTATTAATAAGAGCACTAATTATTCAAAGTTGCTAAATATATTTGTTACCTTTATAGTGGTGTAGCAAGAGGAAAAGGAGGAGAATTTCCTCGTCCTCCTCCTCTCCATCTCCTGCCATGGATTTGGAAGTAAGTTTTTTGCATCTTCATATACATTATCAGGAGAACTATCACATATCTGATTATTCAGATTTTTAATCATGTTTTTAATTCATAATTTAATTAAAGTTTTCCACTTGATTTAATTTAACTTACCTATTAGCATTTTTATCAGTTGGTTTTCTGTGTACCTGCTAATGAGCATTGCTTACTCTTTAGAAATATACTGTTCACTAAATATTTGTAATATATGCACTACTTATTAAAAGTTTCTAAATATATTTCTTACTTTTACAGTCTATGGCACCTACATCTCCTCCTCCTCCTCCTCCTCCTCCCCCACTTGAAGTAAGTTTTGTGCATTTTCATATATATTTTAAGGAGAACGATTAAATATCTGTCAATTCAGATTTTGAATGATGTTTTTAATTCATAATTTAACTGAAGCTTTCCTTAAGAGCTTTTTTATCAGAAGCAATTTTTTTATCAATTGTCAGCTTAGTGTAGGAGCTTTTAGTAGACATCTGTGCTTAGTTGTATAATTTCATAGTTGAAAAGTCTCATTTATTGGGAGCATTATTTTGTTGTGTTAATGTTTAAATAATGTAAAATACATAACATAGCATAGCATAGCATAATGTAGCAGTAAGGGAACATAAAATAATAGCCTAAGAATTTCCTCTAAAGATGTGTAAAAAGGTCAGTCCAAAGGACTTATGTCAAGAAAATATCTTGTACTGTTTAAAGCTGCCCCCAGCTTAGAAAAATCATTTAAGTCTTGTTCCATATCCTAACGGAGTCTGTAGCCCATCTAAGACTTTAAGTAATGACTGACATAATGAGTCATTCTGGCAACTGCCTTTCTCATCCTCTACAGCTGTAATATCTAAACAGTAGAAAGAATGAAAGACATGAATGGTATTTTTTTTATTATTTACTGTTAATAAAAAGATCTTTGTAGGTCTTTTGTTGTAATATCTTAGTGGCACATTAGTGTCGCGCTGTTGTCCTATATATATATATATATATATATATATATATCTGGTAGGTCTTTAACACAATGTAATTTGATTTTAAACATGTAAAATTCCAGATGTGCTTTCTATTCGAATGCTTAATTCTTGATTAATACATAATGAGAAAATGATATCAGAAGTAATGACCCATTCATGACACTTCACCTTGTTTTTGAGGGAGAGGTTGCTTCTTCTGGATGTTAGTTGCATTAGTTGAGTTCTTATAGTACGTGATTTAGCTATTGCATAGTTGATATGGATGTTCCAGAGTATCTTCGCATTCAGATGACTTCTTAGATATTTATAAGAGTCCACTCAAGGTTTGTTTTTAGCGTAGAACTTGAGTGGCTGGAGTTGACTATGGACATTTCCGCTTTCTGAAAAGAAGACTCTAGCAGCACTGGCAACATTAATTTTTATTTTCTAGGCAGTGATCCAGGACTCTTAAATCTGACAAGTATTGCTGGAGATGAATAATTGTGAGATGTAGTGATGAGTTAGATAAAACAGCAGTGTCGTCTGCATAAAATGCAAGATCGACACTAGGTGATTGAGGTATGCCATTTACATACATGGTTGAAAAGTTAAAGACTTCCTTGGGGAGGGATACCTGTAAGGATAGGGCAGAAGAGAGAGTTTTTAATTCTGAAACAGAAACAAGGATTAGTAAAATAAGATTGCATTAAATGCGTGAAGTTAGCTGAAATGCCAATGCGAGGTTTGGTGTCTCTTGTCCTCTGTGACATCTACTTGCATTTTCTGTGATGTGAGTTGCATACGAGTTTATTTACATTTATTAAAAAGATTATGTAGTTGTTTTAGATTTAGGATTTAGACACATTTTACGTGCCATTCTTTTAGAAAAAGAAAATGAGTTTTGGGTCATGTGAATACAGAAGTGTGATTTTATGATCTGTGGACAGTTACTGTCTTGACATCAAAATGCGTTTTTAAAATGAAAAGAAATAGATGAAAAAAATACCCTTCCAGCAACTGATAATGCTTTCATAATTCATTTTTTTTAGGTTAGTTGTTTTTTAGTTTTACTTGATGTTAGTATCTCATAAAACTAGCATACAGCTATCTCAATATTTTTGATATGTGATTGCAAATGTAAGAAATGTTTGTTATATATGCTCTAACATTTAAAACTTCATATATATATATATATACTATTTGTCACTTTTAAAGGTCTCCCCATCCAAGCAAATGTAAATGTTTGTTATATATGCTCTAACATTTAAAACTTCATATATATATATATATACTATTTGTCACTTTTAAAGGTCTCCCCATCCACAAGAAGAAGGCGGCGTCTCCCACCAAGACGGCCAAGACCGGTAAGTTTTGTGCATCTTCATGTAAGTCATAAGGAGAACTATTAAGTATCTATCAATTCAGATTTTGAATGAAGTTTTTAATGGTTATTTCAAGGACCGATTTCTTTTTAGTCCAAAGGGATTTGAATCCTGAAGGACTATTACTTTCGTTTTGGCATTTTGCCTCGTTTCCCAATTTGCTGCTTATTTTTTATTTTTTGGATGTAGCTTTCTCTTCAAAAATTATCTGCTTTGCACGGGGAAATAAAAAGGAATTTTAAGCCAAATAAATGTGAAATTCATAACAATATTCTCTGAAACTTTTTCATTAACAAACTCAAAGATTTCAAAGCCAGCAATACCAGCATTGTACAGAAAAACATTTTTATCTCCAGCGCGTGAGAGTGTGTACCGAAATTTCTAAAGATATGCTCAATTTAAAATTATTTTGCGATATTGCTGTTGAACTGAATTTTATGGTTTAAGTGTGAAGAACATGGTATTTAATAAATAAAGGTAACACACAAAATGTTAAAATGTAATTTTGAAGTGTGTGCATAAGTTCTGGATTAGAGTGTGGTTGAGTTGAAGTGTGTGTTCTGGATCTTGCACAGAGCAATCAAAATGAAACCTGTTTTTTTTTAATTGTTGGTCAAGAATTTAAAAATTTTTTGCTTGTTTAAAGTTTAGGAAAAAAAGGCACATTTTTAATAAACTGCAGTAAAGTCGTTCAGATGAATATATCTGACATGTTTATTGATTAATGCCAGAAATCAGACTGCTCTGTATTTTGTAATATATGGCATTAGAAACATTGCTTTTATTAATTGCATTAATACTGAAACATACCATTTACGTTGTTGAAATTATAATTAAATTATTAAGGTTGCACATGTATTGCTGTTCTTCGCGTGTTGGAGATCTATTATACAAATGATTCATATTTAAATCTTGTCTAAACATTACAGTATTTAACAGAAATGTTTTTACCACTTGCTGCGAGATAATATTTTTTTTTCAAAGTTGTTACAAAAGTGCAAAGACCTTCTCACTCTAAATTGCAGATCTTTGTTAGTGAGTTCGTGGTATTTTTCAAGTCATGTGATTGGGTGTTTGATTTTGTGTATGCTGAGGTAATTCTTTTTAAATCATCAGTGTGTTTAAGGTTTCGCAAGTTGATGAAATCTGGAAAATATTTAAAGAATCTTCTGTATTACCATATCATGTTTCGAAGCAAAGTTCAGCAGTACCTAACACTCTGTTATGGTTTGCTTTGATGTAAAATCACTATGAAGGACTCTTCATCGATATATGCGAGTGTTTAAACAAGAGGCTTCATGAATTACATGCTACAGTTTTCAAATATAAGAATTGCTATGGCTAATGATTTCACCTAATGATGCATTGCCCACCCCATTAACCACTGGAGATGTTAGGAAAACATAAATTTTTCTGTACTAGAAAGAACCAGTGTCACGAAGTCTGATGGTACTTTGATTAAAGGGATGCCTTGAGTAAAGTGATGTCACTGTCTCAAGCATCAGAAAGAGAAAGGTTTAACTTGAACGTAATATTGTCTGCATATAGAAACCTTGGGAAAACCTTTTCTGAGCTCCATCTCACTTTTTATGAGAAGCACTATCTTTTTAAATGTCTTCTGCTTGCAAGATAATGTACTTGATGTATAGATTCTCTTACTGTCCATCTTGTCTGTAGTTGCTATTTAGGCCTGTTTAATTAGAACTCTAGTATAATTCAGGCGCTTCTCTTAATATTAAGATTTTCAGTACTGATGAAATTAAAATTTGTGATCTAGCCAGTAGCATTAATTTAAGCTTTGATTTTTGTCTCTTGGAGAATCCTAGGAAGCTCCAGTTATTCTGAATGACTGGGATCATAGTCCATTTTCTGACTTTTGTCTTTTTCTTGTAAGCCAAATGTGTATTTTATTGTAATGGAAGTGAGAGAAATTTGCTTGCTTGTTTATATATTTATTTTTTAATGTTTTGTTTCAATAAAGCTAGTATGATAAGAATTTTTTTATTTATTTGTTGCAAATTATTCACATAAACCCATTTTTATTCCATTTAAAGTAAAATGGTCAAATTATTTATTTTTTGTAAGGCATAAATTTAAATGCTTAAGTTTATTTTTTTCTGCACTGTCTTAAAGAAACAAATTCCTTTTTCTAAAAGTAAATTATGGAAATTATTCAAATAGTTATGCCCCTACTTTTTCAAATAGTTTCCCTTTGACCAAAAAATTTTCTACCACTGGACCTTGAAAGTTGGCAGACATTCTGCAAAATATGCATCAGTCATTCTTGCAGAATTCTCAGCTGCACTTCTATTTGCAGCTCTTACAATAAAACATTTGCAAGTCTCTCTGCACAATCCACCAAATAATCACTGCTGTGACAATGTTTGACTCATTTTGTTTTTGCACTTTGTTGAAAGGTTTTCGTGGATTTCTGCTATTTTGTCAGGCTGTCTACTGGATGCTTTATTTAGAATGCAGCAATAACAATTTAATTTATATGCTTATTCTAAAAACGAAAGGGGGCTCGTCGAGAATCATAATTACATCAAAACACAGACGTTATAAAGTCATTCTTATCTGTGATTGGTGCCAAATTATGCTGCTTGGTAATAGTATCATGGGTGAAGAGGTAATACATGAGTACCATTTTTTATAACTAAACATAGGCCAAGCCATTACTTTGTTGAGATATAATAACTTGCATGTTAATAGTAGGAAGTAGTTAAATAATGAAAAAATTGCCAGCTTGTAAGTGTGCCATCTGATTTTAATTTTCCATGCCATGGAAAGGATTGGCTATCTGCATAATTGGAGAGCTGTCCTGCATTTAAAAAACTATGCCTAGTTTTATTTATTGTATACTGCCAAGTTATTGTGGATTAAATCAGTTCACAAGTTGAAAATCTAAATTATTGTTAATATTTTTTATCTGTGTGTTTTGTGTGTTAATGTTAAATTTTTTTATGGTTTCTGAATGAAATTTTTTGCTTAAACTTCCACGTTAGAAGATTCTAATTTATAAATTTTGTTACAGCACCGACCCTTGACAAGGTCACTTACCAAGCCCGAGGGCCGGATCACGAGATCCCAACGAAAACGTTGAGGCCCGAGGCCCTCGGGAAGGATGTTTATCTAAAGTAAGCTTCATTTAATTTTTTCATTTTATTTTATGCACTTTTCATTCATTGCTAAACTGTTATAATAAATGATGAATAATTAGGCACATTTGTAACTATGTATTTATATTTGTGTATCGTGTTATATAAGTAGAAAAAAAAGTCATAGAGAATGCAAAGAAGCAAAACTGATCATAATGAAGGATGTAATCATTTCTGACCTTCATTTTAAACTTGAAATATCAAGCTATACCAAGCTGACAGGCGAATCTTAAGGTAGTAGATGCTGGTTTTCTAATGGTTCAATTTTCGCCTTGTTGAGTATAGTCAGAGGGCACCATAGATAATAGCACTTCCAACACATCGTAAAGATTTTTAGTGGGGGTTCAAGTTAGGTGAATTTGATGGCCACGTCCTGTGAGCAGTGTTTTTGTTTGAGGTCCTCATTCAGAAATTTTGATTTATGCGGACATTCATAATCATAAGAATGAATAAATATTGGACAAATAATATAATGCTATAGCATGCAGACTCGCAATGTGTTCAATAATATTTCAGTGCCATAGAATTGATGTAGCGTGCAAATGACTGTAGTATCTTAAAGAAATTACATCCTGCACTATTTACATTGGTATTACAGTCATGGTGTTGAGTTCCATTCTGCTGTGCTTTTGGCAGTGACACTCACAAGGACAAAATCTCATGATACTGATGGATACAGTTGTTTGGTAGGATGTTGGATATTACACTTATTGTTACTCACAGAGACTCTTTGAAGTCTTTAACATAAATCTACTATATTTTTTAGAATTATTCCAAATTTCTCATAGTCTAAAGTGTTGGCTTTATTTTCTGTTTAACACTATATGTGAAGTAGATGAAAATAATTCATTCATGTCAGGTTCATTATTGTTCTTTTACTGTTCATAGTTAAAAAGTATTAACTTATTTTTAATGACCAGTAAACAAATGCTTTTAGATGAATGTGAAAACAATTACAATGAGAAAATTATTTCTGTACACTGAGAAGTCTAAGAAGGTTTTTAAATTAGTGTACAAGTGTGAAGTTCTGTAATATGTTAAGATTGCAAACTAAATGGCGTAGTATATGAAGTCAAGAAATAATGTTAGGGCCTTGTGACCATAATTTGATTTTGTTGCAAAAATGTTTATTGGTTATAGATTATTTTAGTTTTACTGACAACCTGTCAGGTATATATGGTTTGATATTATTCTTTAAAGTTTCACACCACAAAGACTTCCCAGAAGGTAGCAGATACTGCATGAAGTTCAGGGGAATTGCTGATGTCTTCAAATTTTGCAATTCTTTATCCATAATTTGTTCATCTACAATTTTATTATAGTCAATCAAAGAAATTTCTTCAATTCTAGATAAAGCATGATCTTGTCCTTACCTTTTATGTGCTGTTTATCAGATGAAAACTGAGAGATGTATTGTGAATGTCTGAGTTGACAAGGTTGCTTTTTCTGTCTTTTGTTTTAAATGCAAAGATTGTGGGTCTATGGTCTGTGAATATTTTAAACGTTCTTCCTTCCAGTAAAAATTTGAAGTGTTTGTGATGGAGAGGTAAATTCTTAGTAATTCTCTATTGTAGGTATTGTAAGGTTTTTGTGCTTTGTTTAGATTTTTGGAATAAAATGCAATAGGTTTCCATCCTATGCCTTCAAATTGTTGAAGTACCGCTCCAATCGCAGAGTCTGAAGCTTCTGTATATAATCGGAGGTAGTTCGGAAATGATCGGAGTGTTAGATTGACTAAATCATCTTCGCATCGCTGAAACTGTTCCTTAGCTTCATCTGTCCACTGAATTTTCCCTTAATCTTTTTTCTGGGCTTCTTTAAGATATTGGTGTAGGAAAGATTGGTTTTTTGATGCATTTTTTAAATATCGACAATAAAAACTAATAAGGCCTAAGAATGTTCCGAGTTCGTGAACGGTTGTCGGAAGTATGTAATTAACAATAGTTTGGACTTTACCTGGTAAAGGTCGTGATCCTTGAGGAGTAATTAAATAAGTCAAGAATTCTATTTCTTGTGTGCCAAAGAGGGATTTGGAAAGGTTAATACGGAATCTGTAGTCATTTAATCTTTCAAACACTAGCTTCAAATGGATTCTGTATTGTTCCTCAGTAGCAGATGCTATCAGAATCAGAATGTCATCTAAGTAGGCAAAAGCAAAATTTAGGTCAGGGAGAACTGTATTCATAAATCTTTGAAACATTTCTGGTGCATTTCTCAAATCAAAGCTCATTACAATAAATTTGTATAATTCAAAAGGAGTAACAATAGCAGCTTTCTTGTTTTGAAAATCAATTTCGAGTTAAATACTTACAAAGGATGTTTCTTTTGATGAAAATATAGGACAGCAGTTTTTTAATAAATACATAAATCAAAAGTATTAATTTATTTTTAATGACCAACAAATGTATGCTTTTCGATAAATGTGAGAACAATTACACTGAAAAAAATATTTCTATGCACTGATAAATGTAAGTTACAGTACAACAAGGATAGCTACATAAATCTAAGTTTTCTGTAATTTAACACAATTGACTGATTACTAGAAGTTGTCACAATAGTGATAATGAGTGCAAACTGTCACAGTAGTGATGATGAGTGAAGTTTAATTAAATTTTATAACATAATATAGAAGATTATAGTTAAAAATTTAAATATTTGTTTTGAAAATCAATTTTTAGTCAATTGCTTACCAAGGATGTTTCTTTTGACGAAAATTTAATACAGCAGTTTTTAAATAAATGCATAAATAATGATTTTTTGCATGATTAAGAGTTATCAGTATTCCTTTATAAAGAAAAGTTATTGCAGATTAAAAATTGTTGATGATATTAAGAGTAAAATGAAGAATGGTCAAAGTGTTCTTTTTATTAAACACATGAACAGCGCTGTGTATCAGTTGATGTCTTAAAATGTTTTTTGAAATAATCATACTACAGCACGTATATATTTATAACGCTTTATTTGTTAAAGAAAACATCAAATGCAAAATTCTAAAATCTGATGTGTACACGAAATGACTTCCTTGTATGGAATATTAAATTATACATATTTTTACTGCATTTCATTTAAACTTGTTGAATTGAATTAAATCTACATTGTCGATAGTGCATAAATCACAATAGAATAAATGCACTGTTTAAAATTCACTAATAAATTCGATTTATCATAGCGATATTCTGGCACTAGGTTCGCTTAACAGCGTTACATCTCATTCATTATACAACTCGAAATGCACAGAAATTATATCGTCTGAAGAATGATCTAATTGTTGCCACCTGAATCAATTTTAAATCAGTTTTATAATTGGTTTGGGGGAAAAAGAGTTGTTTATTCTGTCCTTACCTACAGATGTTACCAAAAAAAAATCCTTAAATTGCATTCGATCAAAATGTGTGTGTGTGTTTTTTTTTTTTTTTTTTTTTTTTTTTTTATTTTTTTTTTTTTTTTATT
>KL818635.1:0-14175 GCA_000611955.2 Stegodyphus mimosarum
AATCCAAGATGGCGGAGGCCACGCCCCCTTTTCTGTGACGTCACTTCCGTCACCCGGTTACGGCCGCTTACTACTCGTATAGATATCGAACATATAAGTAGTAAGTAGATTCCTATCAAAATAGCATACAACATTTTTCGATGTGTGCATAAGTAAACAATCAAATTTTTCATAAGAACTCTTGGTAATTAAATTTTCACTATACAAATTAAAATCCATTTTTCCAGATCTGAACAGAAATCTGTCATAGTAAACCTTGTAAACTTTAGAAAGATGCCGAGTACCAGCCACGAGGGCTTAAGAGTAAATTTTGAGAAATATGAAAACAGCCTTTTGGCACAGATGGCGCTGACCGTTGCACTGGATTTCTGACATCAAACTCACGGGTTAGAAACCTAACAAGGCACCTGGCATAGATTCTATTTCGAATCGCATGATCAAAAACTTCCCCCCCCCCAATGTTTATTATATGGATTACTGTACTTATTAATTTAATGCTCAGGAGAAGCTATTTTTCCGACTGCTGGAAAATTGCAGCAGTCGTTCCCATTCCAAAACCGGGACAAAATTTAAATTTACCCGTCAATTACAGACCCATAAATCTGTTATCTTCTCTCTCAGAAATCTATGAATTTGTCTTACTTAATCGCCTGAATGAATTCTGTCGGGATCAAAATTTATTAATCCCGGAACAATTCGGCTTCCGACCTAAACACTCCACGGTACACCAGTTACTCCGTGTAGTGGAATTCATTCACGAAGGCTTTCGTAAGCGAGAGAAGACTGGTATCGTCTATTTAGACGTTGCCAAAGCCTCTGACAGGACTTGGCATGACGGAATTATATACAAGTTCATGCGGCTTGGTTTCTCGGCTCACCTTATTAAAATTATTAACTCGTACTTGACAGGACGCAGTTTCCGCGTGCGAGTTAACCACGAATTCTCCTCTCCCCGCCCGATCTATGCCGGCGTAGCCCAAGGTAGTCTCCTAGGACCTTCAATCTTTAACCTATATGTAAATGATATTCCTAAGGCCCCAAATATCGATCTTGCATTATATGCAGACGATACAGCCATCATTTCACAACACTCCAACACCCTCCAGGTAATCTCGCAATTACAGAGTTACCTTTCAGCCTTAGAACTCTGGCTCGGTCTGTATAAAATCAAAATTAATGTCGCAAAATGTGCTGCCACTATGTTCATCCGAAGAAATATCCCAAGTCTACCTAATTTAATACTCTTCGGTGAACCCATTCCCTGGGTGTCTTCGTATAAATATCTAGGTGTTTTACTAGATTCCAAATTAACTTGGCAGCCTCACATTCGCAAAATAATAGCGAATGCAACAGCTGTCAAAACCAATTTACGCTCCTTTTTCGCTTGGAATAGCGACCTGTCACTTGATAACAAGATCCTGCTCTACAAATCTATGATAAGGCCTGTTTTAACATATGCATGCCCCATCTGGGGCCCATCTTCACTGACTAACAACTTTTTCGCTTGGAATAGCGACCTGTCACTTGATAACAAGATCCTGCTCTACAAATCTATGATAAGGCCTGTTTTAACATATGCATGCCCCATCTGGGGCCCATCTGCACTGACTAACAGAAAACATGTTCAAATTTTTCAATCAAAATTGCTTCGGCAAATACTTAAAGCTCCGTGGTTCGTAAGGAACGAAGAAATTCATAACGATCTCAAAATTATGCCCATTAATCGCTTTATACAGCGACTTTCGGAAAAATTTTTCAAAAATATTCAACATGTTGCTAATCCTGTGCTACATATGCTACCCGTATATGATCCTGCAGTTGCTTCTTCCCGGAAAAGGCCGCCTGCGGTCCTTAATCCGGAATATTCAATTATCCCATTTAAACGGGCTAGGTATGAGCACACGGACGTCCATGTGAATAACTACCTCTCGTTCCTTAACCCCCCCCGCCTCTAGAGTTCTTTAATGTACACAGCATTAACCTGAGGAACCATCTTTTTTAAAGTTTCTTTAACAAAAAACATCACAGTCTAAGAGGACTGGATTAATATATTAAAATAAATTCAAGTAATGAGACTTAAACTTTATTTCTTTAAAGAAACAAATAACTCTTTTTATTCTACTTATCAGTTATAGCGTGCGCTTAAGAGTGCACATGAACTTGAAATTCACTGATAAGATTCTTATCTTCCTTTAAGAAGGAAACCTTTCAGACGTTTAACAACGTCATTTTCGACCCTTTAAACACCGCATTGAATAGCGGTCCAAAACGAAAACTTCTACTGGCAGAACTACTTTTTCGACGTGTAACCAGGTCCCCCCTCCCTCCCTCCCAAAGGACGCGTAGCGGAAAGGGTCTTTAAAGATCCCCCCTACGTATTCTTTACGCTGACGGTTGCTATTACAGGATTATCAAGGTTCAAGGAAACTTCACCTTTTATTTTTCGAGTCAAAATTTTTATGATGACTGCCCCTATTCTAAATTATTCTGGCCCTTATTTAGGCTCAAAATTAAGACCTTCATGAGTTTTTACCTTTTTTCTCAATGCGAAGGCATTTTTTCCAAGTCTTTCGGCTTACCAAATTTTTACCGTATTAGACAATCCCCTCTTTTTGATTGTATAAATTTCTGAGATGATGTGGAGGTAAAGGCGTAATTGCCTATGAACTCCGTAAATTGCACTTCCTTGATCCTTGATCCTTGATCACGGGTTGCTATCTTTGGCAGGATTCTCGCCGAGGTGAAAATGGAATTTTTTGCCAAAGAGAGTTGACGCTAATGACAGTGGTAACTATAGCAACACCGCATTAGGATTTAAGTAACACAAACCCTTAAGCTATAAACACCATCTGGAATACTGGAGAACGGAAAAAGACTTCTGTCTATAGGTCTATAGGCTTTTTCAAAGTAGAATGGATATACATTCAGTAATCGTCTTAGAAAATAGTCATTCACTTGTGCTATGTTAAGCGCTGTAATGAATTAATACTTTCTATTCGTTCATTGCCTTCTGTAGATTTATAGTATTTCGTTTCCAAAATTCGCTTTTCGATAAACGCTAGGATAGCAATTATTAGTAATCAGAACTATCTTTTTTTTTGTTGTTGTTGTTTGTTTTGTGTTTATCTTCTCTGTGTTGCATTGGTAATATTTTTATTCTTGTCTTATTTAGGAATTTTGATTTGCCTATTCAGCATCGGACATAAATTTTTATCACATTAAAAGTAGTAAGAGCGGTAAAATAAAAATACAGCTCAACCCTTTTATAGCCAAAATTTTATGTGATAACTTCAGACGACGGCTTCTTAAAATAAACAGTCTTTCTGAAAATATACATGAAACATTGCTTTAAATATCTTTGCGTTTAAACAATCGTATTCATAGAAAACCAAATCTTTTGGACATGTTGAGGATTGTCTTAGAAAGGCTATATTCTATTCTGTAAATTTCTTCAATTTAAATGATAAATCAGAGATTGAAGGCGATATAATCGGCATAGCTAAAACATTTGCTGCCTGTGGCCGACCTCGAGTATGTCCGCCTAGACAGTCTTTGAATTCGTCTCTCTTTTTGGTATAAGCAAATGACTGAATGTAAAAATGACATGAAGGAAGTAAATTAAAAATCTACTTCTGAAAAAAATTTTTAATTCTATCATTTTAAAATTGTATTATTATTATTATATTTGTTTGCAAAGCCACCTATTCACAGAGTACTACGCAAATAGTACAGAACTATTTCTTAAATGCAAAATTAATCATTTGTAGTTCTAAAATGATTTTTATTTAGAAAACTCTTTATCACAACTAGAAACACAGCAATTGTGAAAATAATTCTCGGCAGTGTTACATTATCTGAAGAGCTGTATTTTAGAACAAATAGCAAAACGTCCACAGGACCCACCATCTACATTTCTGTTTCGTTTTCTTTAGCAATAATAATGGAAATAAAACTTTGAAACACTTCTCTTATAACGAGTAAAATGCAACCAGGATCTCTCGTAGCGAAGCTGGTAACATTAGCAAAATTTGACTGTTTTTTATGGATGAAAAAAAAGGGGGGGGATTAAAAAATGTATGATATTATGTTTCGTATATGATACTTTTTGTAAGTATAAATGAGAAAACTCATTTGCAAAATTGTCCGGAAATTTCCCCAGATGTCTAGAATTTTTACATTTTCAACTTTTCGGCAAACAACTTCAGTTATTGCATCGACTTCTCCACAATTAGATAAATCTCCGATTTCTGTGCATGAAACAATTTTTTTTCATGGTCGACTTTAAGTATGTTTGCTTTTTACATACTTTCGCGCATAGCGTTGAGTGTGCGTGCGTGGATACGCATGGATAAAATCCGCAAACCGGATAATCAATCAATCGTTACCGTTATAGCCGATATATCACAGAAATGTGTGACTTGTCCGGCTCATGAAATTCTGCCCGTAGGCTACAAGACTATAGAAACTCTGGACTCGTGATAGTTAGGAAAAGGTGCAGGAGGGCCGTAGCGGCACAACGAATACAAGAAGAAATATCAGAGAAGCACGAGGCAGTTGCGCAAGCAAGAAGTGTGAATGACTATGAAATAAATCGAAATTAATACCCTTAACCCCGAGTATCAAAAGAGTTAAATTAGAAATACATGATGATTAAATATACACATAATAACATTAAAATAAGCATTAATACATAAATACGAAAAGCAAAATAACAAATACACACATATACATAATTATGAAAAATATGTACAAAAGCCTAATAGGAATTTGCTACGCTATGTCGGGAAGTTTGTGTCCCTCGTGAGGAATGCTGCATACGGACGAAGATATTTATCCTCGTCGAGAATTATATAGTCAAAAGTATTGAAGTGCTGCATCTTCGAACAGTTTATCGCCTTTGTGAAGAAATTTTTATTTATTTTATGCACGAATTTTTCCACAGTATCTAGCTGCAGATCATTATGCAATGTTAAGTTGGAGACGTAAAAATGCGCTCCAGTCATGATTCTCAGACACTTGTTTTGTATTATTTGGAGCTTTTTAATATCATTCGGGCAGTATGCCGCCCAAGCCGGGGACGCATAAGTCATAATTGGCCTGATAATCGTGGTGTAGACATGTCTTTTCTTGTATAAATCTAAACTTGAGCAACGTCCAAGTATCGGGATGAGGCTATTGATAACTCCAAATGTTTTTGAGTGATCTTTTTGATGTGGTCATTCCATTTAAAGGCCGTATTTAAGACGACACCTAGGTAAGTGGCTTTAGTCATGATAGGCACATCTTCGTTAAATAATTTGAGAGTACATCTTAAACATTTTTTAGCAAATTTCCTGCGAATAATTAATAATTGTGACTTCTGCGTATTAATCATGACTCTCCATTGTTTGCACCATTCTTCAATATATGGTGTGTAATCTTGCAACTTGCGTACCGCACACTCAGCTCGTCGTGATCTAATTGCAATCGCGGTATTATCAGCGTAGCATCCAATGAGGTAGTTCCTGTTGATATTAATGCGCGGGAAATCCGCCACATAAACAAATAAATTACGAGCCCCAAAATAGAGCCTTGAGGGACAGAGGCACGTATAATTCTGTGGCTTGAAATGTCTTGCCCGATAGAGACAAAGAATTTTCTATTTGTTATAAATGAATATAATAGCTTAATAATATCTACTTCAAAATCCATTTCTATGAGCTTGTAAATAAGCCCCTCATGCCAGTTTTCGCCACGTCTAGCATGAGAAGGGCTACGCATTCTTTATTATGTAAAGCATTTCCTGCAAATTCAGTAAGTCGAACGAGTTGCTTGACGGTTGAAAGTCCTTTCTGGAATCCGAACTGTTCTTTAGGTAATTTCTCATAGTATTTTTGCAGTCTGTTTAATATAATGCGTTCGTGTATTTTACCAAGTCCAGGTAAAAGGCTGATTGGCCTATAACCATCCGGTCTATTGTGATCTTTGCCAGGCTTAGGTAACAGAATTATCTTTGCACACTTCCAACAGGTAGGGAAATAATTTTGGGTAAGACTAGCATTTATTATGTTGACTAATCTGCAGATAATGCTATTCGGAAGGTTTTTAATGATTACATTCGTAAGTGTGTCATGCCCTGGGGCTTTTCTGTTCTTCAATTTTTTGATTATATCAATGATTTCTTGCGGCGATGCAAAATTTGGGCAGTTTCTGGCAGACGGTGCTAGAATCCAGTCTTTGACGTAATTATTGATATACTTAATATTTTCTTCATTTCCAGGGTTAGGAGAAAACTGGATTTCTAAATGATCGGCAATTACTTCAGCCTTATCCTTATTTGTGATTGCAATTCTGGGACCAACATAGATGGGCTTATTTATAGTGGGTTTATTTTTTAATCGTTTTGTAAAGGCCCAGAAAGAGCTATCCGGTGTGCTAAAACTGAGGATCTTTTCGTCCCAGATTTCCTTTCTGTGATGAATTATATCTCGTTTAATTTCTTTATTCAGTTTATTTAATTGTTTTTTAATCCTAGGATCCGATGAGATACTCCATCTCTTCCGAAGACGGTTGCGTGCTTTAATTTTGTCTCTTATTCTCATCGGAAGCTGTCTTGTGAATTTGTCCGCAGGGACACTGTGCGTGGCATTTTTATAAGCAGTCATTATATGATCAGTGAGCGTTATGATAGCGTTTTCAATATCCTGATTACTTTTCAATGTTTGAAAGGGTGGATAGTATTCCGTTAGGCTGCAAGTGAATTTTCTCCAATCAGTAACATTTTTTAAACTTGTCTCTTTCAGCTTACTGATGCCAATAGTGCCGATAACTGGTATATGATCAGATGATAAATCCATTTTTACCTCTAGGCACATAGGGATGAACATAGTAGTTAACACTACATCCAAAATATCCCCTTTGCGCGGGTCAGATGGCAGATACTTGTAATCAGCAGGGGCGTAGAAATAGATCGGATTACCAGTGATGTACTCTAGTAGTTTTTCACCATTTTTATTAGTTTTTCTGCAACTCCATTCCTGATCTTTTGAGTTTAAATCCCCGGCCAGGATGACAGGCTTATTTTCAGGCAGTAGGTCTGCAAGAATATCCGGCTTAAGTGTGTTAGAAGGTGGGTTGTACATACAGACAAACTAAACAATACCATAAACTGGCAGGTAGACGGAGACTGTAACATATTCATGTCTGTCTCGAAGGTCCGATGAGATATGGCAGGATTGTAAATTGTTTTTAACGTAGATTGCAGCACCCAAACCGAGATGACTCAACCTATCACACCGATAACACCTGTAATTAGGTATATTGATGCTGATGCATGGCGTAGCAAAAGTTTCAGTGACACAAGCTATGTCAATATCATAAGTATATAAAAAATTTTGAAATTCTCCTCGTTTATCCTGAATGCTGAGCGCATTCCAAACCATGAATTTTGTAGGAGCTCTTGTAAGATTACGACCCATTATTTAATGTAGTAGCATTATTTCCATGACTGTTATTTAATTCCTTCATTTGTTGCGTAAGTTGAAACCCCGCGGTTTTAATAACGGATACCAACTCCGCTAAATCATTAAAGACCTTTTTGGCCTCATTCAGTTTGTCAGAATACAGACCCGTAGATAAGGCCTGCGCATACGACTTGTTTTCGATTACTCGATTACTAAATGTTTTTGTTTGATCATTTTTTCTCTTTGGAAATTTCTCGCAGCCACGAAAACTGGCTGTATGGGAATTTCCGCAGTTCACACAAGTTGGGGCAATACTTTTATCATCTTTTACAGGACAATCATTGAAAAAATGGTCCTCTCCACATTTTACGCATTTAGGGGAATAATTACACCCTAATTGGGTGTGATTAAACCCCTGGCATCTAAAACATTGTAAGGGGCCTTGCCTGCCCTTATACTCTTTAACAGTGATGCGAAGATCGCATAAAAATTTTTCGTGATAATTTTTTTTAGATTGTTCAGTTTTCGGCAAAGTAACGATGAACAACGGCAATAACGTGACTTCGCCGTTTCTCCTTCTTGTCATTTGCTTAACATTTTCGATGACATAATTAAGCTCTTCTAAGCGCTTTTTAATATCCTCAATGTCTGTGTCCTCGTTGACGCCCCTTATGACAACTTTTAAGTTCCGGTCTTGCGGCAATATGTACGAATGATGTTCAATATTGAACTCACGCATGACTCTAACTATCAGTCTGTAATTTTCTGCATCAAAAGCAGTAATCTTAATCTTATTCCCGATTTTTTCACCATAGAATTTCAGACACCTAGCATGAAAATGGGAACAAAGTTCAGACCATTTTATTGTTGTTGGTCGGACAGTGATGGGTGGCAATCGTGATTTTTTGTTTGTGTTATCCGCTTGTTGTGCGGTTTTATCAGATGATATCGCATCATTGCTTTCTACTGTGTGCGTGTCCATGTTAATCTCTTCTTCAGGACAATCAGTAATTGCAACATTGGTTGCAGATATGTCATTAGTTTTTGTAGTATCAGTATTTTGTGTACTAACTACTGTATTTTCATTTTGTGCATTTAATTTAATTTTCTTGAGTGCACTTTTGTGGGAACGTGTGCGCACAGTCTGATCCCCTCTTCTCTTATGATTTAATTCCTCGTCAGAACTCGTGTCTTTGTCTAACGGAATTTCCTTTTCATTTTTATAATCCATAATTATTGGGCTACGTGCCCTATCAGTTTCATATGATTTTTTATCCCTGTCACGCTCCTCATGAGCTACTTGTTCATTATCTTTTATACTAACATGCGCAAAATCAGCGCTCATAACTTGTATCATGTCCTTTAAATTAATCAGAAATTTAACATTTTATCCTCTGTTTCCGTGAAACCATTTTTACTTTTAATCTGTTCTAACTCGCTAACTTGTAGCGCAACTGCCTCCGCAATCTTCTCCATCGCGAAAGAAAAAGCAAAAATCCAGCGCCCCAAAAATATGGATGTCTACGGCCCGGAACCCGACCCACACGATGGTGTTCGAGCAGACGGATCAGTAGGCGAAAGCGCGCGAGGCCTCTGACTCACACCTAACAGCGTGAGCTTGGAGGGTTACTCGCGAGCTAAAAATCCAAAATCCAAAATATTGTTAGCGCTAAGCAAAATAATATTATGCAGTAATTTAAGTAACAATAATTTACGCAAAGCCTAACGCCTAAACAGCAATTCAGGTTAATCGCGAAAAACACGTATGCGCAATTAAATAATAAATCACTGAGCATGCCAATTAAATTAAAGAAGTCAGCAAAATGATTGTAATAAACAATCAAAAATACTAACCGAAGAAAAGCATTAATAAATGCTGTTTGGTTACAGTAATAATCAAACACTGCTAGAGACAGGTACTTCACGTGGCGACACTAACCCTAAAGTTAGGCCTATGCACTTCGTCGTAATCGGATTTGGCGGAGCTCGCTCAGTACCAGCCTTCACTCATGAAGGCTTCCTCCAGAATGAACCGGATACTCTGCCGCAGTAGAACGGTGTTTGCAACACCAGGGTACCTGAGCCAAAGGCTCTACCCCTTGTAGAATTTATTTGGTAACTACGAAAGATGGTACGAAAGTAACTAGCCAATTAATAAAATAAGTATCGGAGATAAATGTATACAAATATTTTTTTAAATTATATGTGTAGAATATGAATTACTGGAATAGTTAATATTAGATTAATCAATTAATTTCTAGGAAGCTGGAAAATAGCAAGCTGTATGAGCTGGTGAGGAGGCGAAAAAGCATGATTAGTGATTAGTAAGCACAAACATATCAAGCAACCTGAACCCAAATATATAAATAGAAAGAGAGATGTTTAAAGACAAAATAACATATATGCAGGATGTACGCAGAACGACAAACACAAATCATAATCAATACTATAACATAAATATATACACAGGGAATAGGAGCAAAAATAAAGTGAAAAGTGATTCAAGAGAAATGAGCAGCGGGTAAAGAATTTACATTATGGTCGTATTCAACTGGGCCAAGGGCCTATCCATATTATTTAGATCATTATAATCATAAGTACAGATTTTAATGCTATCGTTGTCAATAAGGCTTTGCCTTGCGTGAAAATGTTTTGCCAATTTGTAGTAATGGGATCTGAGTAGCTTCATTCCAAGCTCCTCATGTATCCTGTTGTTTCGAACATACCATTCGGCATTAGTAATTTGGCGAAGAACAATGTTCTGGCAAGCCTGCAACTTTTGCCTGTTAGTTTTTCTGGTCTGTGCCCAAACTGGACTGGCATAACATAACAATGGTCTGAGAATGGACTTGTAAATAAGTAACTTATTGTCTATAGATAATACACTGTTCCGAGCAATTAAGGGATAGAGTTGTGCTTTACGAACTCGGAACCTCTGGATAATAGAAGTGATGTGTGGGGACCATGTAAGAGTATTATTGAGGATCACCCCAAGATAAGGGACTTGCTTGGCCCATGGAATATTTGAGTTGTAGAACTTCAGATTGCTCTTGATTCTTGTTTTCCTTGTGAAGAGAACTGCCTTGGTCTTGTCAACGTTGACAGCTATTTTCCATTTATTGAGCCAAATCTCTAGTGAGTGTATATAATTTTGTAACCGTTGAATAACTGGACCAATAGATGCACTTTGTGCTAGGATCGCTGTGTCATCTGCATACATAGCTAGTGTAGTGTCGTGTGTGGTAGGGATGTCATTCACGTAGATATTAAAATATGTGGGTCCAAGCAAGGACCCCTGTGGGACCCCTGCATGGATAGGGTGCGAAGTAGAATTTGTTCCAGATACGTGAACGACAAAGTGTCTACCAGTAAGGTAGGAATTAGTAATGTTTATGATGTATTCTGGGAATCCCAGAACGTGTAATTTGTAAGTAAGGGCATCCAGCCAAACTCTATCAAAAGCCTTGGCTATATCTATGAAGAGACCCCCGGTGACCTTCCTTGAAGCCATACCTTCAGAAATGGTTTCAATAACTCTGTACAACTGGTTGGTGGTAGAAAGATTCCTCCGAAAGCCAAATTGATGCGGGATGATGATGTTATTGACGTCCAGGTGCGTATTAATTCGTTTTAGCAGAATGGCTTCGAACACCTTGCTGATAGACGAGAGAAGACTTATTGGTCTGTAAGATTCGGGTTTTGCTGCAGGTTTACCAGGTTTAAGGATGGGCACAATCTTTGCTGTTTTCCATGGTTGTGGGTAGTATTGCCAGTTGAGGATGATATTACAGATTTTCGTAAATAGAAAAATTGTCTTGATGGGCATCTTCTTCAGCATATCATTGGTAATAGTATCCAACCCAGGGCTTTTTTTCCTTTTTAGCTTTTTGATAATAGCAAGAACTTCTGAAGGTAAGGCTGGAATGATGTTGTTTGTGCATGGGGTTGTTGAGAAGGTGGAGTGAAAGAGTTGAACAGTGTGTTCAGTGTCCGTATCATGAATGTTGTTTGTGCGAAATTGAGATTCCAGATGCTGCGCTAAAAGTTCTGCTTTCTCAATATCGGTGTAGTGGATCCCTTGAGACCCTTTAAGGGGCGGAATGTTATTGTGGCATTTAGTATACCTCTTAATAGCTTTCCACAGTGAGTTATCATCTGTGGTAAGGTTATGGAGGTATCTGGTCCAGCTGTGTTGTGCTTGCAAGTTTAAAAGAGATTTGACCTTACTGCAGAGACGGTTGAAATGTTACTTGTCATCTCGGTTGCGGGATCTTTGCAACTGTCTTCTGGCTGCATTTCTGAGCTTGATTAGGTGCTGCAGCTCAGTACTTCTGTGAATGCGGCTCTGAGGGTCTTCCTTTTGAGCATCTGCAAAGGCACTGGTAATTTCAGAGATGAAATGCTGAACTAAACTATCAATGTCATCCCTTCTATGAACTGTGGGTAGCGTGTACTGTATGTTGTTTAGAGTTTTGGCGAACTTTCGCCAGTCAGGAATAAAGACTCTTGTGTGTGGTGGGGTATAACTGCTGATGTTCAGAATCATTCTGACCGGATTATGGTCAGAAGAGAGTTCATCCAACACAGAAATATCCAGCGGAACGCTGGTATTTCTGAGCAGGAAGAAGTCGATGATTCCTGTAGAACGGGCAGTATACCGTGTTGGAGTTTTAGGAGCTGCTATGCGTAGGTTCGCCGAATTGGCCAAGTTGTATACTACGCGTCCAGTGTTGTTAGAATTGTAGCAGTTCCAAGCACGGTGTCTAGCGTTCAGGTCTCCACCAATAATAACATGTGTGCCAAGTGAGAGTAGTACCTCCAGGTCCATACGAACAAGTTGAGGGTTACGTGCTGGTGGAATGTATGTGGAGACAAAAATGTATGTTGTGGAAGTGCTTGTAATGAGTGAAATAGCTGAGGCCTCAATGGCTGAAAGCTGTGGAATTGGAACAGGGTGATGAGGGATGCAGCGTTTAATTAGAAGTGCAGTACCCCCTCCTCCAGGATTCTGGACAGTGGCAGGCCTATTATATCTATGCACAGCATAATTCTGCACAAAAATTGGAGTAGAGGGGCCAAGGCGGTGTTCTTGTAGGAAGAATAAATCGGGATTGTACTTATTTACAAAGTCTCTGAGTTCATGAATTTTACGAGACAGTCCATTCGCATTCCATGTAAAAATGTGTACACAATTATTTGCACAATTATACATGTTCACTATTACAAACAGAACCAAATACATCTTCAAATATATTAAAAAAGATAAATAATTTATCAACAGCATTAGGAGCTGCCTGTAATTCAGGCATTTTGTCAGTTATTTTACGAATAATATTGCCTAGAGAGAGGCCTTTAAACACATTGCTAATTTCTTTTAAAAATTTCAGAACATCCATAAAGCCTCGAAGGGTAGACTCGTTTTGTGAAGCACCAGGGTGTACATTATTAGTATCCCTTTTTGGTGCGACAGTTTTTTCAGGTTTTAAATTCTTCACAGCATTAGCATATGAGAGTCCATTAGTAATATAATTATTATTTTGGTTATTAACAGTGTTTTGGCTGCTTTGCTTAGAATTTAATACAGTATTTTTATTAATAATAACATTGGGGTTACCCTTAGATGCAGTATTATTAACAGGGAACTTAGGGCATCCCCTATAATTCGCTGTGTGGTCCGTTTGGAGACAGTTGCAGCACTTAACATTATCTAGACGTTTTGTAGAGCAATCCGCCGTTTTATGAGGTCCAGCACACCTTGACGCATCTGGGTTTGAATTTACACATATCAGATGAATGATGGAAGTGCTGGCAGTTGTGACATTGCACAACACTTCCATTAGAATGGTACACAGTAATTTTAACATAAAACCCCATGAGTTTGACAATGTCATAAACCTACTCAACCCCAGGGGCATTACTAAGCTGCACTTGAAATAAAGGCATCGGGGCACGGGTTCTAATTCTGTGCATTTGTGCAACCTGCCTTACTTTATAACCAAGAGCTTGAAGCTCGTCATTGATTTCATCGACAGGGCAATCAATAGGTAGCCCTCTGATGACAACCTTAATAGGTTTATCATGTTTAGTTAGAATCACATAATGATCTACTTTCTTCTCATCTAAATATCTAGTAATGATCCTGTGATCCTCCTCATTAGCGGGAAAAATTTTCAGAAATTCACCATTTACTTTGCCTACAAATTCACATTTAGTATCTGCCTTTAGAATTTTTAAAAAATCACTAAACTTAACATCAGGCTTTGCCATAATTGGTCGAATTTTGGGCTGAGCAGGCATAGCATCATTATCAGGTCCAGTTTGGGTGTCCATTTCTATTATATGTACATCATTATCATCTATACTATGATCAATACTTTCATTTGTACTATTACACGATAGTTTCTGAAATTTATTGGCTAACGGCAGTTCTACATTATTTTTTACCAATTTAGCTGGACGGGAGGTAATCCTAGGTTGGATAAAGCCATCCTCGCCCCTTGTGTCGTTAATAGACTTTTTCTGAACTTTTTTAACAGAGCTTCTTTTAATTTTAGCTTTAGACTTGTCATTAGATACATTAGCAACAGAATTCTTAACATTATTATCAGCAACTTTATTAACATCAGTAGCAGTTTTAATTTTATGCAACATAACATCAACACTATTAATTCTAGAAAAAGTGGGATTCAGGTTACAAATATGTTCGCACCTACCTACCATTTCCTTCAGGAGA